>JAFNEN010000279.1:477500-534328 GCA_019343175.1 Oedothorax gibbosus
TTAATGAAAATAGTTGATTCTGGATTTTAAAAGTTTAAATTGCAACAGGATGCTGTATTTGGCGATTTTTTCTTATGTGTATAAGTCTAGTGTAGAATTGGTTCTAGGTGACAGTTACTGTCTCAAATATACTTGTTTTTCTATAAGAAGTTCAGTAAGTATTTAGTGACAGGAAAGTAGGCTATTTTACTTCTTTTAGAACTTCTTGTTTTTATTTTGTGAAGTATATGCTACTGGACCCCTTTATTTAAAATTTCATACATCATGGTAAAATTGCTTTTAAATATATTTGTTAATAAAAATTCAATTATGAACTATTTTGGTAGTCACTAATTTGGTATATAACAATATATTTATTTATAAATATATTATCTCAATGAAGCACTAACAATCAATTTAAAAAGTAGATGAATTTTAAATGTATATTTGTATATGTTTGCATGCTTCTAATATTTACCCCAATAGTTAAAGTTTAAAATCTTTACACAGTTTTTAATTATTTTTATATATTTCTTTAGTTTAAATAATTTGGATATTAGTTAAGAAATCAAAATGTACAACATATAAAGCCAATAAACAGTGCCTAAGAAATATGTGATAAAATCTTTATATATTTTTAACAACATGGTCCCTCTAGAAAAGACAACAGTAGGGTGGGACTAAAAAACTTTTTTTTTTATTTTGGATCGCTATAGTGCGCAAAAGTTGCCATTGGTAAAGACATGAAAAATGCACTAATTATTTGTTTTTTATTAATTTATCTTCCGGTCGCGCAATGCCATCAAAGTTGGCAAAAAATTTCAAAAACCGAAAATTTTAATAATTTTTTTAAGATAGATGATTTTAATTGCGTTCCTATTTCACGAATTAACTACTTAAAGCATGTAAAATCCATATATATGCACTTATTATACATTTGTGTAGTACCTTCCGTTCTCGCAACGTAGTAAAAAATGAGTAAAATGAGTAGTTTTTCAAAATTTCACCGTTTAGTACATTTTAATCATATAACTTTTAGAGATGCTATAATTTTATATTAATAGAATAATATAATAAAATTCCAAGCATATTAGCTTCGTCAAAAAACAGCAGAGTTGCCATAGAGGCAAGTTGAATCTGACGAATGCCAGGATGCGCTCGCAGACGGTAGCAGCCATTATCGTTGTCTGACAAGGTTTGGGGACAAAATATCGCGGCCGAAATATAGCGGGACTAAATATCGCCGGACATAATATCGCGTGACCAAAATATCGCGGGACAAAATATCGCTGGACCAAATGTCGCGTGCCCATAATATCGCGGGGACAAAATATCGCGTAAAGTAAAAATTGAGTGGATTTAATGGATTTTATGGTGTTTAGCAGTGTGAGGGAATTCGATGGTAAAATGGTATTGCACTACTTACTTATCCAGTAATTTGTGATAAAGTTCGATTTTACTTATTTGGGACCTGAATTTTAATAAAATGTAGTTTGAGTCATGCATTTTTTGTTATGACCATTTAGTCACGAAGTTGGTTTAGTGGGTAAAGGTTTTATAATTGAACTTGATTTTTATAAATCCCATTAAATTTGCCTAAAATATCGCGTCGACTAAAGTAAGTGGATTCGTGTGTGATTTTCAAGGTAGTTATGAGATGGTAAAATTGTATAGTGCTTTGTACAAACGTGCGTATATAAATATTATATATGTTGTATGGTATGGTGGGTACCGGTACGGTATGTATGGCGTGGTACGTATGGTTTGTTTGGTACGGTATGTATGGTGTGGTACGTATTGTTTGTTTGGTACGGTATGTGTGGTCTGTATGTAAGTATTTATTATTTATGTATATATAATTAAGATTGACAAATTTATTTTAAAATATTTATTAATTAAAAATATTTTTAATATTTTTTCATTTGGGTTAAAAGAGATGATTAAAATATCTCTTATTTTGTAAATTCGTGATTCCGTTATAAAAATCGTGAGCGTTGTCTGATGTGCGGCTTATTCTTGCAACGATAACATAATTTTGTTTTCAAATATGAGGATTGTCTAAGTCTAATTTTGGATGAATTTCAAGGTTGTTTCTGAGCATTTAAATTTGTATTATATTTTCAATTAATTTATTATTTCAAATTGGACAAAATATTTAACAATAGTTGAATCTGGTTGTAAGAATTTTTATAGCGACTTAAGTGATGTTCAATGCATTGATTCAATTTTATTATTTTCACATTTTAATTTCATTTTTTATCTGGAAACTTTTAACAAGTTGGTAAATTGAAATGATTCTATGCATTTTAAATCCTATGACCTTTTATTAAAGGAAAACATTAACACCAATTTTCCATTTCCTTCAAAATATCAGCATTACAGTTTACAGGTTTTTAAGGGTTCCTCAGAGGGTGTTTTTTAAGGTTTTCAATAGTGAATCAATTACCAAAGTCAAATAACTTTCCGTTAAAATTATCTTTAAAAACGCCAATGGTTTAAGTAGCTACAAGTAAAGTAATTTTTATTATGTTATAAATATTTTCTAACAAATAGGTCCTCGAAACTTATGTGTCTCAGTAAAACTATGAAAGAAAAACACAGATACACATACACAGTCACGGAACCAGGGGGGGGGGGGGGGGGGGGGGCTTAGGTCGGAGGGTCAACCCCTCTGTCGTTTTGACAAAAGAATTTCTCTAGAACTTCTCCCCTTTCTTACTCAAAGCTCGGAGACCATGAATGGATGGCTGCTTCTTTGTGTTGAGCATTCGAAATTTCGTAGAGCCTAAGGATAATTATAGGTTACCTCCCCTCTTCGACACATGAACATATTTAAAAGCAGGCTTCTTTTATTGAAGGTTTGTTTCCATGTGCATTCACAGTCGGGTTCATGCTCCATTGTATCATTTTGTCAGACACGGCTGATAGCGTACGAAGGAATCTAAGTTTGTTTTCTTTTTATTTGGTTTAAAAGGAGACTTTTGCCTGCTTTTTGCCACAAGTACATTTTACCTGTCTGAGAACATCTAAAACACATTTCCTAGTTTTAACTGCTATATTGTACAGACCCTGATCATGTCCTAGGCTTTCAACTCCCGGGCATTATGCCCCTTATTTTAGATTGCCCTAAAATTGGCTTTAAACCTATAAATTTTGCTTCACATCTAACAATTTTCGTATCATTTTGCGGCCAAAATAATAAAAAGTATTTTTGTTTTTTTAAAAAATTAAGCACTATGATAGATTGATATTAAATTTGAGGGTTGACCTTAATAAAATGTCTTTTTTTTTCAAATATAGTACTTGTACCCATTATGGAATCAATATGAACACCTAATATCTTTAAAAGTTAAATTTTTAATCGAGAGATGTCCGTGAAGAAAAGCAGTTAAAAAATATTTTAGCCTTGAAAGTGGAAAAAAGCGCGTTGCTCACTCTTTCGAAGGTAATTAGTATTTTTTTGGTGTGCTGATCTTAATTATAGGAAAGTTTATAGTCTTATGATACATTGGATAATTATTTTTAAAAAATTGAAAAGTGGAGTGTTTTAGAAAGCTTATAAACATGTTTTTGATTGATATTGCACGTATTGATTGACGTTTTATCTGTAAATTTATTATAACATTTAGTAAAACTAAGCCTAATTCGCAATATGGACATTTTATTGCAATATGGACATCTAATGACTAATGAGTATTCAGATTCACAAAAATTCAGATTCAAATATTCACAAAACATATCTGTTTAATGGGATTTTATTTAGCTAATTACTCATAAATTAATGTTCAAATTAGTGAAAGGTTTTTGAAGAGCCACAATTGAAAATGGCCTCCCTCCCTTCTAAAGTGCACTTTTTGACGGTATTTACCCTGCCCCCTCCCTCGCAATACTTTAAGTTTTTTTTATCCCTCTCTTCTAAAATCCCTCTCAAGTGTGGCTCTTTCATCCAGTAGTAGTTCCATAAGGAGCCACCTGTCTCTTATATGGACATGCATGTCCATAATAGGGACATGTAGTTCCTTATATGGACACTTGGAAATTTTTTGTTTTTATTATAAAAATTAAACCAGATTAATTACAGGGTCAATTTTATTTATGGTAGGACCTGATGAATGGATTTCTGCTTCTTTGTGTTGAGCATTCGAAATTTCGTAGCGCCTGGAGATAATTATAGGTTTCCTTTCCCTCTTTGACACATGGACATATTTAAAAGCGGGCTTCTTTTATTGAAGGTTTGTTTCCATGTGCATTCCAAAATTGGCTTTAAACCTACAAATTTTGCTTCACATTGTAGTGAAAGTCTGTAGTGAAGTGACTTTCTCAAAAAGAACAATATTTTTCGTAATGACTGACTTTAATAATTGAACTGTAGTAAATTGAAGAATGTATAAAATACGGAGTTGACTTTTCGACCGATTGCCAGAACTTGCTAAGATTGTGACTGTTTAACATCGTTTGTGCTAGATTTTACAGAATTCTACCTTTTTGACTTGTACGTTTGTGGTTTGTCCTAAATAAAAATGTCTCGTCCTAAGAGCAGTTCTTCAAACACAAAATAGTACAGTCTGAGTACTGCGTGGTTTGAGGCACCAGTCTCCTCGGAGGCGTGGGTTCGAATCCCACCGCTGCCACCATTCTCAGACTGTACTATTTTGTGTTTGAAGAACTGCTCTTAGGACGAGACATTTTTATTTAGGACAAACCACAAACGTACAAGTCAAAAAGGTAGAATTCTGTAAGATCTAGCACAAACGATGTTAAACAGTCACAATCTTAGCAAGTTCTGGCAATCGGTCGAAAAGTCAACTCCGTATTTTATACATTCTTCAATTTACTACAGTTCAATTATTAAAGTCAGTCATTACGAAAAATATTGTTCTTTTTGAGAAAGTCACTTCACTACAGACTTTCACTACAGACTCCTTCCTTCCCGGAGGAAAACTTTTCTCGAAGAGGAAAGTTTTCTGCACAGTCACTCGTTCAAAATCTTAAGTACACATTTCAAGGTCAATGTCCTACTAGTACCTACTTTACGGAACTCTAGTGCCTGTACTAAGTAGATATAAGTTATATTAATTAAATTCTACAATACATTATATATGTTAACAAGAAAAGATATAGAATATAGTTTACAAAATCATGTTTATGAAATACGAATAATAAGGCTGTCAGCATTTTGATGAAGTTTCCTTCTGACTTAGATAGCCGAGCATTTAAGAAAACCACTCCCAAAATTTCTGACGGTTCAAAAGAGTTTGAGTTTTGTATCGGAGGAAGCCTAGGTATATTTCTTCTTAGAATTCTTGCAAGCATATCAAATTATGTTTTCTGCTGGGTTAAGGTACGGTTTGAGCATGTTTATGTGGTACACATGACTTTCGTTTTTCTCAGGAAACTTTACAACATAGTTCGTGTCTGACAGTTGTTGTATAACAGTTCCAGGTCCCACGCACGTTTGATTTAGAAACACATTTGGTTTAGAAGCACGCCTACGCTCGATTGGTTTAGAAGTTTCTACCACCAACACCTCGTCACCAAGGACTAACTGTCGCTTTTTGTCAGACCGAACCTCTTGTTTCTTTTTGGCTTCTTTCCTGAAGTATGAATCCTTATTGTTCAGTACATATCTAGACTTAGAGCTAGAGATACTTCTAGCCTCTTGAGAGTATGATTTCAGTTCTTCACTTTTTGGTTGCTCTTCAATAAATTATTTTGGAGATAAACTCATAAGTCCGAGCTCCGAATGTAGGGAATCTGCCATAGGCAAAATCTCCTCTTCCTCCGTCTGCTCTTCAAGCCTTTCCTGATCAGGCACATCTTCCGGATCCATTTGTTGCATTTCTGGGCTTTGAGACTTATCTTCGGAAATTTTCTTTTGAGATCTATCTTGAACTGCATTCACCTGGTGAATCTTGGCAAACTCATTCTGCTTGACTTCTTTAAGCATTGTAGCTGTTTTGTTGCCCAACAGATACATTCCTTTGTCTAATGAGTTTCTAAGAACAGCAGCTTTAGTAACTATATGGCCTAAGTCACATTTCAGTTCTACCTTGGCTAAAGGCAAGCATTTCATATCCTCTTCTAATGGAGTTTTGATCCACACATTCTCGTTTGTATACATCGTGGGCTTGACATACTTCTGGCAAATCAAGTCAACGGTCGAGCCGGTATCCCGGAGTATTGGCATTTCCACTCCATTTACCTTCCATCGACTAATATATGGCGCCAGACCTTCTTCATATCTAGAAGTAACATTAGAGGCCACATATTCAACTTTCTTCAATTTATCACACTGAGGTCTCAGGTGCGAAGGCGACCCACACTCATAGCAGCGACGTTGACGTCTTCTTTCGAACTCCTCTTCGTTACTCTTTTCCACATGTGGATCTTTCTTCCCCACTGGTTTTTCTTCCCTTCCTCTGTAGGTTCCTTGAATTGATAACCCTCGTTTTCATTTGTCTGTGATTTATTTGTCTTCTGTGGGTATTCTTTCTTTCTAAAACTCTCTCTAATGCTCTCATACTCATCTATGATTTCTGCCAATTCGTAGGGAGTCTTCATTTTTATCCATCTATCTAGAAAATGTTCTCTAATATCATCTGGAACCCGGAATTTTATTTGTTCGGTTATCAACAAATCTTTTAGCTGTTGAAACGTAGATATTTCTAAATCTTCAACCCACTCTGTGAAATAGCAAGACAACTCATGAGCGTAATTTCTCCACGATTTTTCGGGAGTTTTCCGATGGCGATAAAAGCACTGCTTAAGTTTTTCACTGTTTAGCTTATATCTTTTTAAGATGAGGCTCTTTACAAATTCATAGTTATTTGCGTTTTCAGGTGGTTCTCTAGCCAAAAGATTAGATATTTCAGCAGGTAGCACACCTAACAGGTAAGCAGTCCAATCGTCTTTCGGAACTTGTGCCATTTCAGCTTTTCTTTCGAAATTTATGAGATACAAGCCCATTTCATCTTGTTTTTCATCAAACTTAGGAGTTATCTGGGTCAATTGAATCTTCGGACTACTTCTTACCAAATCTCTATTCGTTTGGGGCAAAGACTCTCTTTGAGTCAACTCCAGACGTTTTAACTCCAGTTCATGTTGCATTTTCTCCTTAGCCAACCTTTCTTGTCTATCATTATCTTCTTTCCTAATTCTATCTTCTCTATCTTTCTCTTCTTGTCGCAATTTTTCTTCTTTCTCTTCTTGTCGCAATTTTCTTCTTTCTCCTCTTTCTCCCGCTTCAGTCGGTCTTCGATAATACGTTCCAATAAAATTTTGACTTCTTCTTCGTCATAGAATTTACTCTTCAAGATCATTTGTTTTATCTCCGGAACCACACTGGAAGGCGGAACTGCTTCCCCTAATTCCTCGCAGACTACTATCAAGTCCTGTTTTCTACCCTTAACTAAGAAAGCCATTTCCCAATTCAAATGGTAACTTATCAAAATGCTTTCAGTAAACTATTTTTATTTATTTTTTAAGAAATTCAATTCAGCTAAAATATAACTACAAAGAAAGTACTAGATTTATTTTTCAAATAATATTTAGCATTCTTATAACTGACAATATTTATGTCTTACAAAAATAGCTTTCCAACGAAGCCAGAAATTCCAAATATATTTTAAATGAATTATATCGTGCAGTAATCACGTGCCATTAATTAAATAAATTTTTAAAAGAACAACCAACTAGTAAATCCTTTTACTTTTATTTAGATAAAGTTTCGATAAATTAAACTCTATGTTGGCAACGACAACAATGCTCACGTGATTAATGCAGAATTCTACAAATTCTAAATATTTCGAAATTTAAAATAACGGAAACTTTTATTTCCTAAATGTATTCTATCAACACTTTAAATAAATTTTATTACAGATAATTTTATTTCTGCAACCAGAATTGCATTAAAAAATACACAGAATTAAATCCTCAACTGACAATATTGACATCGCTTTCAATGAACGACTGTGTTAAATCGGTAAATACAACCGCAAGACAGTACACACTTCAAATTCAGCTATTATCTTAATTAAAATACAATAATAAGATAACGAACTTCAATTTCAGTTAGATATTAAGATTTAAATCGTACAATTAAACATTTGTTCTAGTTCTCAATGTATCACTTAAACACACTAATTGCAACTGCTAGACACAAGTTATACAGAATTCTACAACAAATAAAGCTTAACTTTTGTTAACTTTAAATATGATAATTTTATCAAAAATTTAATTTTACTTATTTTATAAGAATATCAGGCACTAGATTCAAGTTAGGTACTTACAAACTTTATATTTCCCTGATCGAAGCAACGGTTTTTTGTTGTTCGTCTTCGTCCAAATTAGCGGGAATATAATTCTAATCCCAAAAGCGCTGCCACCATTCTCAGACTGTACTATTTTCTGTTTGAAGAACTGCTCTTAGGACGAGACATTTTTATTTAGGACAAACCACAAACGTACAAGTCAAAAAGGTAGAATTCTGTAAGATCTAGCACAAACGATGTTAAACAGTCACAATCTTAGCAAGTTCTGGCAATCGGTCGAAAAGTCAACTCCGTATTTTATACATTCTTCAATTTACTACAGTTCAATTATTAAAGTCAGTCATTACGAAAAATATTGTTCTTTTTGAGAAAGTCACTTCACTACAGACTTTCACTACAACATCTAACAATTTTCGTATCATTTTATGGCCAAAATAATTAAAAGTATTTTTGCTTTTCTAAAAAATTAAGCACTATGATAGATTGATATTAAATTTGAGGATTGATCTTACTTTAAAAGGTCTTTTTTTCCCCCCAAATATACTAGTGTTATCAACAGGACAGTGTTATCAATATGAACAAAACTTATATCTTCAAAAGTTAAATTTTTAATCGAGAGATAGTGCTACATGTCCGTGAAGAAAAGCAGTTAAAAAAATATAAAAATATTTTAGGCTAAGTGGAAAAAAGAGCGTTGTTCACCCTTTCGAAGGTAATTAGTATTTTTGTGGTGTGCTGATCTTAATTATAGGAAAGTTTATATTCTTATGATATATTAGATAATTGTTTTTAAAAAATTGAAAAGTGGAGTGTTTTAGAAAGCTTATAAAACATGTTTTTGATTGATATTGCACATATTGATTGATGTTTTATTTGTAAATTTATTATAACATTTAGTAAAACTAAGCCTGATTCGCAATATGGACATTTTATTGCAATATGGACACCTAATGAGTATTCAGATTCACAAATTTGTAACATATCTGTTGTATGGGATTTTATTTAGCTAATTAATAATACATTAATGTTCAAATTAGTGAAATTACGAATTAGTTAAAGTTTTTTGAAGAGCCACAATTGAAAATGGCCTCCCTCCCTTCTAAAGTGCACTTTTTGACGGTATTTACCCTGCCCCCTCCCTCGCAATACTTTAAGTTTTTTTTATCCCTCTCTTCTAAAATCCCTCTCAAGTGTGGCTCTTTCATCCAGTAGTAGTTCCATAAGGAGTCACCTGTCCAACTACATGTCCCTATTATGGACATGCTTGTCCATAATAGGGACATGTAGTTCCACTTGGTAATTTTTTTGTTTTTATTATAAAAATTAAACCAGATTAATTACAGGGTCAATTTTATTTATGGTAGTTCACAGTCCAGAGATTGTAGTCATAAATGTCCTGTGACGTGTATATAAGATGGCGAAAAAAATTAATTTTCCTTAGGGTGTCCATATTGGGTACCTACAGGTACTATATGTATTTTTTTTGTTAAGATCGGAAACCCGAAATGGTCCAACAAAAGTATCCCGGACTTAGACCCCAACCTGTCATGGTCCTGACATGGAAGTTTAATAAAAACAAATACACGTCAATGGAACAAGTAAGCCAAGCCTAATGTCATAATCCATAACAAGAGGATTGTGAGTGTTTTAAAGGCGGTGACATATCGCTTACTTCAAAGTCAATTACCGACTAATTTAACTAAATTCTTACTAATCTGATTGATACCATTTCGATGTGCAGTTGAAAGGAAGGTTGTTTGCAAATACATTTAAAATTCACGCAACTTCCCCATTGCCAGAAGGATGGTTTTATAATTGCTACATTTGGTGTGATATTATTTTAAATGGTTAGAATGTTTTTGAAGTCCTAAAGATACATTTTGAAAATGTTTGGCTTGAAGGAGAAAAATAAACATATTTTTAATTATGTTTTACCATTAAATATTTGAAAGGAGGTAATTATCAAGCGCAATCGAGATCTCTAGCTATCGAAGGATCAACGAGTGGACAAAAGGAAAAATGAAAAAACTTTGAAAACCAAATATGCCCTTAAAATTAATTTAAAATAGAATATTTACACAACTTACAATGGGAAACACGTGTGGGAGAATAGAAGAATTCATAAATCTGAATTTTAATAAATGAAAATAGAATGCAGTAATGATAATAAAAAGATAAATCGCATTTTTTAAATTTGCTATAGAGAATTGTACAATATAAACAAATAGTCTTTATTGTTTTTTGTTTTAAAAATTGATGATTTGATTTATCCTGGAGATATCATTAAGGGGTATAACAACAGTTTAACATTCTTTAGGATGACTCGTGTTTTATCTAGCTTCTCAAAAGGTCTTTATGGAAGGTTCCACTAACTAAAATAAAATTAATGAAATGATTCTGTCTTTTATCATTTGATTGTTACAATTTGTTAGTTATTCCTCAAATATTGCTCGTCATCTAGACCTGTTTGACCTACGATACAATGAATACCTCGCTACCACTACGCTAATAGTTCTTTGATATCATACCTTTCGAACAAAAAAATAAAGAGGCACGTAAACGTTTTGGAAAAAGTGATTGTTTAAAACTAGTCATAACTTTGTAACTACTTTTATATAAATTATATCAAAAACAAAGTACACTTGAACTCGTTTATAACGAGCCAGAAAAGACCGCAACATTCACTAGTTAAATTCAAGTGCTTGTAAAAAAAGAGTATCTAAATAAAGAGAAAAGAAATATATTTTCTGGATAAAAACGTTTACAGTCAGTTTTATTGTAATTGTATGCTTTCATCAACATATGAATGTTCTTTAGCAGCTTTGAACCAGTATAATAAGACAATCCATGCTTTTTGCAGAGATCTACATTTTTAACTTCCTCTCTAAACTCCCGGAAAATTTTCACTCGTCAACGGTTAAAACTTTCCACTTCGACATCACCCCATAAAATTTAGCAAACGTTATCAATGAAAACCTCTGACCAACGCCCCCAATCAGTATGACCATGAAGAACCCATTCCTCACTGTGCTTTTGCAAATAAGCCACCTGTTGAACTGCATATTTGACCATTCTTCCTATTCACAGTACGGTTTGAAAGGAATTTCTCCAAACAAAGGGGGGGGGGGGGGGGTTGAGGATAACTTTTCCAAGAAAAGAGTTAACTTCTAAAACATTTGAATAGTGAAAAAAATTTACAAGATAGAAAATATATTCCTCGTTAAATCCGAGGCTTGCTCGTAGCAAGCGATTTCCCTTTCATAGGCTTAGGATTGGACCTTCCTCGGTAAATCCGGGTCTTCGTAAAATCAGGACTCGCTAAAAACGAGTTCGACTGCAATTGATTAATCAACTTATTTTTTTGTTCTGTAAGTGTTCACTAAAATAAGTAAATTATTCAGTTGCTAAATAAGTTTATATATGAATGCAAGTAAACTATTAATATATTTTTTTAAATAATAATGTATGTCTATTTCAACTTCCTCCCACTCCCAAGATCACCTTGAAAATATCCCTAAACTAATCCTCCTATTTAAAAAAAGTCTTTTTTAAAGAACAGTACAGAAAGGTAAAGCATCAAACAATGTTTACATTTTCGTTAAATAATTACTAATTTATAAACTTCAGACACTTTTTAGAATACAATTACCCCAACTGAATTCTTAAAAAAAATTAATGGGATTTATAACAAGAAGTTCATAAAGAACTAAAATAGCCTACTTTCCTGTTACTTAAATACTTAGTGAAGTTCTAATCGGGAAAAAAAACTAGGTTCCTAAAGTAAATATCATCAACAGCCGTTTCTACCCTAGATTTATACACATTAGAAAAAAATCGAAACACAGCGCCCAGCTATAATTTAAACTTCTAAAAGCCAAAATCAACTATTTTCCTTAATATTCTTTCGTAAATTAATTAAATATTATTTATCATCTGCTCGTGATTTATTTGTAGTTCGAAGAATAATTAAATATTTATTAATAACAAAAGTAATGAAACTACTCCGAACTGCATTAAAAAATAAGAAATGTAAATTAAAACTAAGCATAATTGCATGCAAAAGTATGCCTTGCCGCTTTCTTGGTAGATAATTAATGAATAATCAAAGAATCAAATTGTGCTACATTTTATGACGTCTTTCCAAACTGATTCATGAAAATATTATTTTGCTTCAAATATGTTTAAATAAATAAAGTTTCTCATGCCATTGTTGATTTGGCAACAGTGATTTAAATGACTCAAAATTGAATTTCAATGCTAATTCAATGGGAAATTCGCCGAAAGATAGTAGATTTATGTCCGTCCGAACGTACAGACAGACAGACAAAAAGTATGAAAGTTGGGTATCTGAGGTCATAGTTTTCTAACAAAAAAAGAATTTTTAAGATCCGAGGGATAGAACCGATTTTGGAAGAGGGATACGGACAGACAGAGAGACGGAAAGACAGACAGACATACGAACAGACAGACAGATGGACATCAACCGCATTTCAACACCTACAGTGATTTAAATGACTCAAAATTGAATTTCAATGCTAATTCAATGGGAAATTCGCCGACAGATAGTAGATTTATGTCCGTCCGGACGTACAGACAGACGGACAAAAAGTATGAAAGTTGGGTATATGAGGTCAAAGCTTTCTAACAAAAAAAAGAATTTTTAAGATCCGATGGATAGAACCGATTTTGGAAGGAGGGTACGGACGGACAGACGGACGGACAGACAGACAGACAGACGGACAGCAACCGCATGTCAATACCTACTTTTTCATTTTTTTTAATTCTTTCGAATTAAAAAAAGAAAAGTAGGCTAATAATCAAGTTCATATATACAACCTTAACCCATTAAACCTACCTCGTGACTAAATAATCATAATAAAAAATGCATAAAAATGCATGACATGAATAAATTTTGATAAAAATCCAGGCTCTAATAGGTACAACCGAACTTCATCACAAATTACTGGATAAGTAAGTAGTGCAATACCATTTTACCATCGAACTCCCTCCCACTGCCAAACACCTTAAAATCCATTAAATCCACTTACTTTTACTTTACGCGATATTTTGTCCCCGCGATATTTTGGGCACGCGATATTATGGGCCCGCGATATTTTGGCCCGCGATATTTTGGGCCCGCGATATTTCGGGCGCGCGATATTTTGGCCGGCGATATTTCGGCCGCGATATTTTGGCCCGCGATATTTCGACCGCGATATTTTGTCCCATTACCGTCTGACAATCTTGTTGCCAAGTTTTAAGATTATGCCAAAGGTTAGATCGTCTGGTGGTTAGTACAAGGTTCGTGTTTAGAAGTAAACAAGTTCCAGTGTTTAAATTCAGATCAATGATTTATTTATGGATTTAGCAGAGTACAAGAACAATATATCTGCGAAGGGGACCCATTTAGGTAATGAACGCTGCATAGTGTCAGAGATAAGTTAAGGATACGAGGTGGTCAGGTGTCAGAGTTGTGGGATGCTGAAGCTGGTAGTCGCGGATATTCTTGACGTGGGACGCTCAGGACTCACCCGGAGTTAGGAGCGCAGCGAGCTGTGCATCTCGAGGCAAGAGGCTATCTTCGGAAGATGGCAGCGGTAAGCCGCTGCGGGAATGGGACTTCCGCAGCCCGGGAAATCGGATGCTCAGGAAGAGGATGGAGTGCTGGTCGGCTAGATGCTTGCAGGCCGAGGGAAAGAGCAATAATGATAGACTTTCAACGTCATCCAGGCGGTTCTTGTTGCCCCTTGTCAATCAAAGGGGTGCAGAGTTCCCCCATTCGTTGAGAGACAGTCCCGAGCGCTCCCCCTTTCCACATAGATTAGGTGAACAGCCAGTGGCGATGCTCTGACCCATAACCCCCTACTTACGATTCCTAGACGTGGTGACTCGTGTTGACCTGTCAATCAAACTGAAGGGGTCAAGATGTCAAGTGGGGAATGTCACTTTGGCATCACTCCCTCCCTTTTCAATTTAGAAAGTTTCGAAAATGCAGCAATTATTTACCTCCTGTCACCCCGCAGTGCCAACAATTAATTTCTTACATCAAATTTTAGGGGTCCCTCGCTGAAAACTGAAACACAATAATAATAAGATACAAAAATGAAATATAATTGATGTTGACATTCAATTCTGTATAAGTAAAATACATGTAAACGTTACTTAATAAATTTTAAACTATTTATAACAATGGAAATTGTTAATAGTTAATGTGATAAATAGTTCCGAGTAAATATTTTGAAGATTCTTGCAATTAATATGTCAGATTAATTTCACACTTGGCTTTTCCTCTCTCTTCATTATTTAACAAACTTCAGTAACACAAGAAAAATGAAGATGACTTTAAAATGTGAGGAAAAGTTAATTTTTAAAAGTTATTATTATTAATTTTCATGATTGAAAGAATTTATGCAGTGGTAAATGTTCTATTTGCAGTTTTGTGAAAGTTCTCAATTGTCATAGTAAAAGTCTGTTTAAAAGAGTTCACCGTTCAAAGAGTTTATAACTAAAAGTTCACAATTGAAATTATTATGTCACAATTATTAGTCTCTGTTGATTGTGAAGATAGTTTAGTTCAAAATAGCACACCAATTTTATTTTAAAAGTAGTGATACTCTTGTTGAGAACACATGGCTTGAGAACACATAGCTCTTACTGAACATCTTTGCAACATTGGTTAGATTTTAGAACACTCCATGGTGGGTATTACTCACTGGATTGGAACATGAATGCTTGATTGACAGTTGTAACTGGTGTCTTTAACAAAATTTTAAATTTCATCGTGATGTGGAGAAAACACAATTTTCAAACGCCTTTTTTTCTCTAGATAAAACAATAAAAAATTTATACTATGTGGATGTGTGCAACTCTGTGATTTGCAGATGGACCTTTGCGGTTCCGTATTTTGATCACTGGTTATTAACTTTTATTAGTAGCTGAAGATTCCGGCAAGAACAGCGAGTTAAGACAAGCTGAAAATACCTATCTCTACTCGAGTAAGCCAGCCTTCGGGATCGTACACTATGCCAAAAAATAACTGCCGACAGTACCTCAGTTTGTTTGTATCTCAAAACAAAATCCCAAATGTCGTCTGCAAGACATCCCTTTGCCAATTGGGTCCCCACAAAAAAAAACACCACAAACTCTCATTTAGGTAATGAACGCTGCACAGTGACCGCTGTACCCCGTATACGGGGCACGTTTTCCTGCTAAACGTAATTGAACTTAAACACACTCTGCTAAAAAGTTTATTTACCTTTTAGAAAATTAGTAATGCTAGTTTGTAGATATCTATGTGAGAAAGGCAATGATATCTTATTTTCTTCAAAATAAATAAAAGTAATACGTATAGGATCAAAAAGAAAAAAAAACAGGGATAGCTAGCCCCAGTCTCTCCTAATGACTTTCTCCAAATTCATGTAAATACAATGAATATTGTCGTAAATTTTTATATGTTTAGTTTATTTAAAATAAACATTATTTAAAATATTTTAAGAGTTTTTCACGTAAAAAATCATTAAAAATAGTTATATTTAATTTATGTTCGAAACTAATACTTAGTACTCTTTTACTTACTACTTGCACGCATAAAATAATTTAAGAATTTTTTTTATAAATTTTTTCTTGGAAATAAAACAGCTATACACCATGAACACTTTCTTAACGGTGATACTGAAACATTTTATTTTCTTGCATATTGTGTTTATAATGCTAAAAATGTTTTTTTAACGTTATTTACAACAAACTGTTACATAAAATTATTTTCAAACCAAAAAATTATTTTTCTATCTAAGGTGTATTTACCAGCACTAAAATAAGAATTTTACATAAAAACCTAGCTAAAAGTATTGGAAAGCCAATTTATGTAGCCAAATGTTCCAAAACATTTTTGGAAATTAACAAATATGTTTTTTTAGATAAGGCAGCTATAAGTATCAAAATAAGAATTTTTCCTAAAAAGATTACGCCAAAGTATTGGAAAGCTGTATTTTTATGAAACTTTGCTAACTTCCGGAGAAGAATTTTTTAATGCTACCATAAAAGCCATATTTTTCTCTTGAATCAATATCCCGGATGAATTATTTTCTTTGTGGGAAGGTATGTGTGGCAGTGACAGTTATTTTGTATAAGAAGATTACATATTTGTGTGACAAAGCTGTAACTAAGGCCAAAATTTAACTGAAACGTAACAGGAATGATTCGCCTGCTAGTAGTGGGGTTTCGTAGATTTTGTGCGTTTCCTAATTGAACTGGAACAAATCCTACGCGCACGAATGACGTCACGCCACGAGTGGTCTCAGGCCATTCGAGCAATCACTTTCGAACTGTTTGTTTATTGTTTTGGCCCTAAATATCGGCAAAAAATGTCAAATATCATATGGTTTTTACAAGAAAAAAGGAAACCCCGACCGGAAACGTATTATGCTGTGTTGAGAAAAACAATAGATTTGTCTGATAAGAAGTTTATTAGCAAGTATCGTTTGGATAAAGAATCGTTCCAACTCGCTTGGTGAAAATAGAACGAATAGAAATATTCGGTTTTTTAAACAATTCACTACGAAAGACGTAAACGCTTGGGATGAATCTTTAAAGGAACAGGATTGGGCTATAAAGAACCGTTTTCTTGTCGAATGCTCGAATGACACGAATAGAAATACCACAAGACATTACTTTTTGGCATATAAATGAGGTTAATTCTTATAATAATTAGAAAAAGTAAATTACACTAGTTTTTAAATTTATAGTTTTTTGAAGATAGTTATGAAACAAAAAATATAAGATTTACTTAAAAAAATTTCGATATTTAAATATTTATGATTCAAACATGTGTATTTAAATTATGTAAAAGATTAAAGTTAACAGTGAATGTAAATTATACGTAATAGAATAGTAATATAATAAAAACACAATTTGAAGCAATGACACCATTTTCTTGGCAAAATTTGAGTGTTATGAAGTTATATTTTCTATTGGTTGAAAATTATTGAAATATAGGAATACTCCCAAACGATCTTTTCTAATTTTGTTTTTCAAAAACGTTGCAATTTTTACCTTGTAACATTTCGATAAGGATGTCCAAATCCTTAAAGATTGACCTTTTCTTCTGAACTTTTGTTTAAATGAAATCCTATTTTGCATTTGTTTACTTGTGATATCTCTTTCCATAATTAACTAGGACAAAAAATTTGCTTCGCAAAACTAAGCTTTCTGCTTAGTCATATGTAAATAAACAATATAAAAAATAAAGATCATTGTTCTGAACAATTTATGTACGACAAAATATGTTACCCGAAAAACGAATTTAAAAAATTTAAAACTAAGGCTTTTGTTCGGTTGGGAAGGTGCTAATGATATTCACAAATGTGTATCGTTTGTTAAATTGCTTTCTTCGTCAAAAACAAAAACGTATTAAACTGTAAATATAAAAGAAACATAAGCAGTAAAGTCATTCTTTACTAGTGCTCAACGTTTGAAATATCTAAATTGAATGTATCTGGTTTGAAAGATAAGACAATGTACGTATGTTTTTTCTTTATAAAATGCTCAGTAATCATGGAAAAACAGCAAAAATAGCATTTATTAAGATTGTGTACACAATTAACAGTCGTGCAGATTAGTTAGTTCAAATATTTACTTTAGTGTTAAATAAGTGAGGTGTGAATAAAGGTTTTTCTACATAAAATAAAAACACTCTTATTCTCGACAAAATAATACAGAGATAAGCGAAACTAGATTAATCTGAATAAAAAAGGTTTATTTTAATGATAACAAACTTTATGTTTCTTCAACTAAACAGCACGTTTAAGTGTAAATGAGCCAGATCGATCGCGGGTCTCCAAACCAAAGTGCCTTAGTGTTAATCCAATGGGAATTTTTTTTCTTAAAAACATTTCTCCCTTCTTTCTGTATTGAATAATTTTACAAACGGTTCTTTTAAAATGATAAATGTAGATAACTTACAGGTCTCTATAACACCACTTTTTGAAATTCAATTAATGAATCAATCAGTTCATTGAACATTTATGTTTTACAAAATACAATAAAAAAAATTATATGATTCGCAAAGAGGAACAACAAACCCATTTAGGCGCATTCAAAATTACTTAAGAAATTGCCAACAGAAAGAAATATAACGTAAAATACCATATACACTGCTCAAAACAATTAGGAGAGCGCATGGTTTAAACCCTTTGATCCCCAATGATTCCTTTGCTTACGACTTTTTTCTAAGTTATATATAAAGCTCACATATATTTCAAATAAGTTTATCAAATTCTCCATACATTTTTCTATAAAGTATATTTGCTTTTTGCATAGTTAGATGGAAGAATCATGTCTTTTGAAGAATTAAATAATCTTTGTTTTAATTAAATGGAACATTTGAAAACATGCTAAAATACAATTCCCTCTAAAACAATTTTATTAAAAAAATTGGCTCTAAATTCTTCATGCTTGCATGTTTAGATGTTTAAAAATTAATTTTAACTTTTTTTAAAAAAAAAATACAGTTTTGAAAAAATTATTGTTATATTTTGCTCAAAAAAGTTATGATTCCAAAAATATTTTCCTTAAATTTTAGTTAAAAAAATTAAGATCCCCCCCCCCTTGTTTTTCACCATTTCATTCTGGATGCATAATGAATCTCTTTCCCAAATTTTAGATTTTCAAAATAAAACGAAAGTTGGGACTGAAAGGATAACAAAAGTAAGCAAAGTGCTCCCCTAATTGTTTGGAGCAGTGTATTTATGCAATTAAATTATACGAAAGAATAGTAAAAGGGCACAACAGGTTTTTTAAAGTATGCTTCATGGTGTAAATGAACAAAAGTTTCTAAATTAACAATATAGGCTATTAATTTAAAAATATAACGTTTAAATAAATTAGGAAATGGAATTGACAGGAAATCAAGAGGCAAACAGTTAAATAACTTAGGAGCTAAATATAAAAAATTCTTACGAATTTTGTTTTTGTGTGGAAGCGAGGGATATTGTAAAGTATTGAGGGTCTTCTGATGGGGATGTTGGTTTTTAAATCGAAAATATTCTTCCTATGGTATAGAAAGAGTATTATACGAAAAAAAGCATTCAAAATATTTAGGCTTATGAAGTTGGAGGGTTGAGTAGATTGACAATTTAACAATTTAATATATTTTTTTTTGAATAGATATCAAAGTAAATGAATTGGATTTGTATTCGCCCCCCAAACAATAATTCCATAATTTACTAAGGAGTTAAACTAAGAATGATATAATATAAAAAAACATATTTGGATTTTATTTTTGGGAATTCTAAACTTAATAGGGAAAAAGCGGATCTTTTTACACAATTCATTTATGTGGTTTTTTCCATTTTAGATTGAAGTCTATAAATAACCTAAATATTTAATGCTGTCTACCTGTTGTAACAAATGACAATTACAGTTTGTAAGAAGACCATTGCATGACAAAGAGTGGAAATTAATATTAAAAACAGAATATGACTGTAATAAATTAAAATGAATCAATTTGGTCTTATTAAGGTTTAAAGATAAATCATTAAAAGAAAAACCATTTTCCAACTGTAATCATGTCAGATTAAATCTGAGACTTTAACATATGAATATTATAACATGAATAAATTAAAACAGAATCGTCAGCATATGTTAAAATTTTACCGTAAAGGTTCAATTTGCAAAAATCATTTATGTAAATTACAAACAACAAAGAACCCAAGATTGAGCCTTGGGGAACACCACGGTTGGATTAAGAGTAATTAATAAATGTTTTATATACAAACTTTAACACATTGTTGCCTTTCAGAAAGATACGAGGCAAACCAATTCAGCAAATAACCTATGAATCCCGCATTTTCTAATTTTTTTTTATTACGATATAATGTGACAGTCTCAAATGCTTTTGAAATGTCAAGGAAGACAGCGGCCGTACTCATGTTATTGTCAATACTGTTGTAAATATATTTAGAAAAATTAAAAAGAGCTAGTTCTGTATTACGTACTTTAATATTATCCATATTGATAATCGGAAAAAAATAGTATGAGTTAGGTAATTGTACATTTTAATTGATAATGATTTTTTAATAATTTTAGAAAAGCTAGGAAGTATTGAAATTGGACGATAGTTGGAAAAATTGTTTTTATCAGCAGATTTAAAAATTGGAGTAATAGTTGATTTAACGAATTTGGAAAATCAGACGTAATTTCAGAACGGTTAATAAAATTTGTAATAAAACTAATATTATTAATTGCAAAAACTATCAAGGTTTTCATATTGATACAGTCAGAATCCATAGAGTCAAGCTCTTATTAAAAGATTTTATAATATTGATAACTTATAGATTATCCCCATTATATTGAAAACAAACGAGTTTAAATATAGCAAAATATACAGGGCTGAAAAGCATTGCGAGGCATTAGAGTTGGATGTTTGGTTATTGAATTGAGTCGTAAATTGAGAGGCGATATCTGAATCATTTTGAAGTTTAGGAAGAGGGGAATGTTTCTAGTTGACTATGAAGAGTACAGGGAAGAACAACTTATTTATTAGGAGTAGTGCCGTAATTGTATCTGCTTGGCGGACATTGGCGACAGAAAACCGTTTTCCTTTCGGTTCTTCTTTCGCGTACCAACGTGTGACTCGTATCCGCTGATCTCTGCGTAAATCAGGGTTGCCGCGAGAGAAAAAAAAGTGAGTAACCGATTCCTCACACCAGTTTAGGCGATTACTCGCTTATCGCCGTTTTCCTTGATCTTCATATGTTATTTACTAGATTCCATTTTTATTTGTAAAAAGTACAGTTTAAGAATTTTTTTTATAAAACTCGGATTTAGTGGTTTTAATTTTACGTTTTAACTTGAATACTATTGTCTTATAAGCCAAATTGTAAATAATATCATAAGGATATATTTTTTGCTTTTTTAAGTGTTTTAATTTTCTCCTAATTAAAGACAATATTTGATCTGTTATCCAGTAGTTGTATTTCTTACGGAGTTTGTTTAAAAAATTTGAAATTGTTCCAAACATTGCTAAGCGAAAAAAGTAAAGATTGATACTGTTGATCAAGATTATCTTGATAATTCCAACTGAAATCATAACTAACAAGATACGAATACAATTTAGTATAATTTATAAACTTAGGAATATTAAGAGGGCTGGGTTGATTTGCTTCTTTTGATGTACTTAATTTTCAGAGAGTTTTATAATTATCAATTAAATCATTAACAAATAAACCGAAAAATACACTAAAAAGAGAGTGAAATTTAACAAACACATGATCTAAACAGGTGGAGGATATTTTTACGCTTGTAGGAATATTAAAAAAAACACACCTCAGAAATCCATATTGGGATAAACAATTGAGATATTCAAGACGTTCAGATATATTCAACTGAATCATTATCTTCACTTAAAATATCAATATTTAAATCACCCAATTATTTATTGTTTCGAATATTTTTGTAAAATTACTACTATTAAAATAATATTCTAATCAATTTCAAAAAGTTCGATTGTCGGGACCTGTAAGTCAGCTCCATTTATCACACGAAAAAAAAACCGTTTGTAAAAATATTCAATACAGCCGGAGAAATAGGGCTTAGAAAATATTTTTTCTTCATTGGATTAACACTGAGGAACTTTTGTTAAGAGACCCGCGGTTCAGCGGGCTCATTCGCCCTTAAACTAGATTATTAAACCAACGCGGATTGTTAAACAATATGAAACTTTGATCATGAATAAAAATTGTGCTTATAGAACATGCAAAAATTATATTGAATTCCAAAGATAAATATGTTTTAACTATTACGAAACTTTAAACGAAATTATAGTTGAGATTCGAATTATAGTTATGCAAATTCAATTTCACTAATAGTTTTTTAAATAGTTTCACTAGGAACTTTTAAATTTAATTATTATAACAACTACAATTTCATTGAAATAAAAAAAATATATATAAGTAATATATGACACTCTATATTCCTCTATTTAAGAATTTGAAAAAATATATTTCGTAAAAATAAGGGTAAAATACGTATAAAACATATATATTTTACATTGAGGAAGAGATTATTTTTATATAAAAGACACCCGAAAATGGTTTTTGTTCCTAAACTTCATTGAACCTTGCAAAACAAAAAATACAAGATAAATTAAAAAAATAAATAAAATGATAAATCAAATAATTGAATGCGAAATTCAAAAACAAACGAACAATCAAATGCCGTAGGTCCACCTCGAGTTATTATATATATTGAATTTAAAAAAAGCTGCTTTTGTCATTTTACCCTACTTAGTTGTTAAAATCGCGAAGAAACAAAAATAGACATTAAAAATGCTTTTGAAAATCCAAAGAAAAATCGAACTATTTTCCTCATTTTTTAGATATATGCGTTTTGGTAGGTGAGTATTCAGAGGCTCAGACGGCCCTCTATCCTTTTGTATTTGTCAATGGACTTTACTTAATAATTTCAATTTAGATAATGCACTAACAATGCAAGCAGTTTGTCACCGTAATTCCAAAGTTGGTTGGGATATCCTCCTTTTTTGCTACCAAGTTAACTGAGTGACGCCGTAATAACAAAGACTGTTGGCTTACGTATTTTTCGATTTCATGAGTGAAAGGCAGATTTGAGTGATTTTCAATGTATTCCGATGAGAAAGTGAGCATAAACTTGTTTGGGCACTATAGTTTTGTACAGTTTCTATAGTTTGTTTGGGCAAACTATTTTGTCAAATTTATTAAGAAATACATGGGCCTCCGGCATTTTGGGGATACTACGTGTACCTACATCGCTGATCAAATACTGAATTTAAAATACTGAGAAGGTGTGAACACAAAGAGTCCCGCGCAATATCTGAGTAGCGGATGTTGAAAAAAAAGCCTGAGTCCCACAATCAGCCATCCTCATATTGAAATCGCGTGATAATGTTTGTTGTGGTTAAAAAGAAACTGTACGTCATGGAAATAAAAATTTTAAATATAAATTTTTTTCCCAGACACACAGACATGACTTAGAAATTTTGAAAAGTACATTACTTTTTTGACATTAATATTTCGAAAAGAATTTAAGCATTTAATTTAACAATACACAATTTTGTACATTAATTCGATAACAACTTTCGGTATCTAGTAACATTTATAATGTCACTTAGGAAAAGTTCGTCAAAGTATGATATTTTATACACTGTTCTCTTAAAATAGTTCAGCACTTTAGATCCCCGAAAAACAACCAATTTTCCATTTCCAAAACAACCCTTTTTGAAGTTACACACCTCTAAAAGTTAAGTTCACTTTCAAACAAAACATATTTACAGAACTTCTCTAAATAATTTATCAAAACAAAGAATAATTTCTTTTTAACTTAGTGAAAATTCAAAATAGAATATCCCCTTGTTTTTAGCTGTGAACAAGTGCACTCCAACAGCCAAAACCCATTTGCCAATTTATTCTTAAAAATTCAAAAACTGTCTGCCACATGGGAAATGGAAAATTTAATAAGAAATAACACAGGCCTCAGGAAAAATGCAGGATGCCTGTTCCATTTCTTATTATATTTTACTAAATAGTTTTCTTAACTTGAAGCTTCAATAAAATCAAGTGTAACCAAGGATGTTTATTCTTACCTTTTTCCAATCTTCCTATGAATACATTGAAATATCATATATTCATTTGTACATTTAGTTTTATCAAAATATTTAAAAATCACAAATATCAGAAGTCATAGAAATCATAAATGGGGTGGTTGTGTGTTTTCAAATTATCTTTTTAACCCTCTGAGGGATAAGCAAGTTGTAAACTTGTTTTTACTGCAAATAAGCAAATTGTAAACTTGTTTTTACTGCATGAGTTTAAAATTTTGGATTTTAAACAGAATGTTTTTTAAATTTTAAAATGTTATAAAACTTTATTTCTGAAGCAGATAGGATAATAAATGACTCCTTCAAACGAAAATTTTAAAAATTTATTTAAAATAAACAATTTACAAATTTTTCGAAATCATGTATGTTGCTGGAAAACTTGATACGTCTATATCCCTCAGAGATTTTAACTATTCAGTACGGCTAAAAAAATAAGGAATTTTAAATTTCATTCAAATTTGAGTATTATTTTTATATTTTCTAAATATTTAAAATCGGTTTGCTCTGAAAGCTCCTAAAAATTATTTTTGGCTGTTCTCAACTCAAAAGTACATTTCATTTCATAAGTTGTAAAAGTTAAAATGTTATGTCCGCCTAAACTGTATTTTTAAAAAAGAATATTAAATTAATTCAAAAACATATTCAGGCATTCTTTAATCCGTAAAATGTAGGTATACCTTTTATAAAGGAGTGAAAATATTAAACAACAGAGTTACTATGAGAAAAATATTTTCAAAATGGAAAACGCAGCATTATTGGAAAACATTTTCAGAACTCAGTCACGATTACATTCAAAATGTTGTTTTATTTTATGCAATTACTTATGTCTGGCCTGTGTAAAATTTAAGTTCATAAAATATTCAAATATTTTTTTTTGTTTCGTAAGAGAACGTATATAGCCTCAATGATGCAAAACTAGATTTAATAATTCAATTCTAATAATTTATATAATAAAACACTTACTGGAAACAAAAATAGTCATGTTTAATAAACTATGATTTCTAGTATTTATACATTGCCAATTCAGTGTTATGTTTATAATGCATTGCACTTCCTTACATTTTATATTAGCATGTAAAAAAACATTTTTAATTAAATATATTTATTTTCTCAATTTACGAAAGTAAATTTGTTTTAATGAGGTGTTAAGAATGTAATTTAAGTAAAATATGTCACGATGAAAAGAACTTTATTTTTAGTACATAAATAATTTGACAACTTATGGTAAATTATGCCTAATATCTTAATTGGGGGAAGATACGGTAGGATAACGAACGCAAGCTTTCGACTCTTCTCCTAGATTTAATAAACTACACCTAAAAAACTTGTTTGGTCATACACTTCTTTGAACCTTAAGGCAATATAAAAAAATTGTTTCAAATCCGTAATTCTACCTTAAATTATGAACTATATTAAATTAAAAGTAAGAAGATTTTATCACCAATTGAAAAATTCTTTTAAAAAAACCTCTTCCGTTGTTTTCTTGAAGTTGCAGTTTTTGAGGTTCGCATTTCGATGACTCAGGGGACCCCCCCCCCCCCCCATTTATCAATGAAATTTATATGATAATTTCAACTTAGAGAACATAGGGTCAGGTGGGGTAAAATTGGTCCGTTTTTAGCTATTTTCACTTTTAAATTTCCCTGGCAATAAAATCATATTTTTTTTCAGATTTTTTAAAATTGCATCTTAACGTTGCATTACTTCAGTACATTTTCATGTAGTTTAAGTAACTTTTTTAAAAATTATAAATGGATTGAACTTATTTCCATAAGTTGTGACCCATTTTACCCCAATAAGTCACACATGGGGTAAAATTGGTCATAATGCAAAATGATGACTATATAATAATCTATTTATTAGGAAAAACACTAAATAGGAGAGTAGGTCAAGAACACATAAAATTAATTTAAAGGTACATTATTACAATGATAAGTTTTCAAAATAATATTGTTTGCGGTTGCTGCTAAAAAACGGCTCTTCCAAGACACTTATAACATCTGAATATTCTACAATATCCACGTCCTCTTTATTGGGAAAAACTTAAAAGTTTCCTATACTAGATTTTTTAAAACATATTTTACATGTAAGTCACCCGCATCAATAAGTGTAATTTGACCAACAAATTATTTGACTTTTTTCCTTTGTATTCAACTACCACCCATTTTCTAGCCAAAAGCTGTAGGCTATCATCAATTTTGGGTTTAGGTGGTTCTTATTTTAACCCTGGTTTTTTCGTTTAGGTTTTGAAAGAAAATCCAAATTATTAATTGTCTCGTGTTTTTTTTACCATTCGTTGAAGTTATTCTTCTTGTAAACGCTCCTTTACATCTGCTTCTGTCATTACTTCACCAGCTTTATGTCGAACTCTTTTCTCTTCATTTTAGAGTTGGCTATCACTGAATTTGTAAGACTAGAAGGCATAGGTGACAGAATTGTCAGGATAGCACATTTGAGATCTTTAAATGAGAAGATAAAATATTGGCTTGTTGAATTGAACTAAGCGCTGCAAGAGTATCCGACATAGCTGGTGTTGAACAGGATGGCAGGGTGGAAATGTAATTTGGTGTAGCTAGTGTTGAACAAGATGACAGGGTGGCAAATGTATTTGATGTAGCTGGATCATGTAATATAACTGATAATATGATAAGACATAATGATGACTGATCAAAGACTCTTTCAGTCAACACAATCCTGTGTTCTACTGCTTTTCTACGAAGAGGAAACAATCCTGCACCTTTAAGGATCTTCATAGCATGATCTGCTCTTAAACTTTCAAAAACTTGCTATGACCCATTTTATCCCATCCAAAGTAAATTGAAATAATAAAAAAGAAAATCAGTATTTTTCTTAACTGATTGGCCTGAGGTGCTGCCTAGTGAGTACTTTTATGATATCAATAAATTACAGTGCAAGATTGAAGTGTTTTCTTAGTTTTTTCCAGAAGTTAGAAAGCTATGTGGTTTGCTCACCACATTTTACTGCTCCTAAAAGGAATCTTTTTGGTTGCCAGACTCATGAAAATAAACTTTTATCTTATGAAATATGTTTCAAAGACCTATTTAAATTTTTTTGCAAAATTGGTTCAGAAAAATAAATTCTATATTAAATTACAGTTTTGTATTTATAAAGTGACTCATTTTACCCCACCCTACCCTATTATTATTATTATTATTATTATTGAATGCTGTGTGTAGTATTTTTTTCTGAATCCACCCCAATATATCCATGGGGAAGCAAAGAACAGCCAATAAAAAATTAAAAAGCTGCAGAGTAATTGTCATGAACGTTAAGGACTGTGATTAAATAGTTGTGGATATGGCAAGCTATGGAGATAAACTTGTTGATAAAATCTGATTTTTTATAACTAAATGCTGACCTATAAACGTGCCGTGCAGCCCAAAATTGCCCAACGAATAATACCCCGTGTGGAGGGAGTGCACTTTAAATATCCTCCAAAGGCGTTGGGTGCCTACTCATTAATGTCAGCTCCTCACTTGACTGTGGTTCTAAATTACGACGCCCATCGCCAATAATACTTGTGTAGCTGTAGTGCCACGATAGTTTAAACTAACCCTGATGTTTCAAAATAGCTTAAACATGTTTTGCCTATCCATAAGATACATTTGTATTGTAATCTGAAAATTTTTAACAAGGAAAGTTAACGGCTAGTCTGCAGCAACATATGTAGGAGACGTTGGGCTTAAATGAAAAATTTAAACTTCCAGCTTTTCATCTAAGATCAATTAAAGTAAAGATCGTATGAAATACAAAAAAAGACACTTCGTTCAATGTTTATACAACTTTTAAAATATGAAATTCATCACAAAAAATGACACAGTTAACTTGATATCTATTTTGAATAACATAAGTCAACAATTAACGTGTGATATAAATGAAATATACCTCCAATACTAATAATCCCCTACAAATCAAATCCAATTCGGGAAAACACATATATCTATACCATAACACAATAAGGTCATATGTCTCACTTCACACCAATAAATTACGGCTCTTCTACTTCGCGTACCACAAATAATAGATACATAACGATTTTCTATACCTAATTGAAAATTGACGAAATTAAAGTCGACAATTAAATTTTAATAGAAATGAAACGCGGCTCTAATGCTAATGGTCCTGTCCAAATCAACTCCTCTTTGTAAAAATACACATATCTGTAACTTAACACATAAAGGTCATAAGTCCCATTTCATGCCAATAAACACCTTTCAACTCCCCGTACTAAATAACATATACATAACGATTTCCTATACCAATCATAACCAATTCAAAAGTGACGAAATTAATTCCCGGTCTACACCCTTTCCGTGCTAACGAAATGTATCATTTCTGAGTGTATGACTCTGCGTGTTTATCACGCCTTATCCCGGGTTCCATTTGGTCTGATAATCCGGATAATCGTTTCGCTAATCGACGGACAGCGAGTGTGATCTTATCACTACCACACCCGTTAGGACTCTTACTGCATTTTGGGCTACGTTTCATTTTGGGAATGATAACTGCCATGTAATGCATACGGCTTAACAGTGTAGTAAATTAAGCTGTGGTTATATGGGTCAGCCAGTTTCCTTTTTAGTTAGGCAGTTGAAGTTATTGTATAAATCTATTTCATAAAGAAGAGTTATAAAATTATTAATTGTGTGAAAATATTCTTTTAATTAAATATATTCGTTTTCTCAATCTACAAAAGTGCACTTGTTTTTGTTTAGTTGTTAAATTGTTTTAAATGAAATACGTCATAATTACACAAATTTTATTTTAACTGAATTTATTAATTGACAATTTAATTTATTCCCAATATCTAAGTTAGAGGGATTGCGGTATTAACATAGGCTTGATGGATGAAAATGCCTTTTTTTTATAAACTTCAGTACCGTCGAATGGGATAACTTTGACACAATAGTTTCAAGATAATAATTTATTATTAAATATATTTTTAAATATGGGTTTGCTTTTCTCAATTCATGGCAACTTTGGCTTAACCTATAACAATATTCAAGTAGAAAGTCAGTGTAAGGGCTTTATTTTTGGTGCAAAGTTATCCATCAGGTCCAAAGTTACCCCATTTGATGGTAGATTAAAACTATTTCTTTAATGAGGAAGAGTGCAGATTGTTTAAGTTTTCGATGTTTAGAGTAAAAAACACTTACCGCGAGACTCTTTATATTCCTAGTAAAATTTCATAAATATATCACATATTTTTAGATAACTTTTAAAATGATATTTTATGAATGAATAAAACTGAAACTACAACAGATAAAAATTATTTTAAATTATTTTATTAAAAAGAATAAAAAATGCAGCGAAACGCCAGCCAACTATTCTAAACTTTTATGTGAAATTCCCCGTATTCTTCAATAGACAGGTAACTATTTAAGGTTGGAAACAAAAAAAGTTATACCAAAAACTCCCAGACTGATAGAAAATAAATTTTTAACCACAAGTTTTTGTTAGCATTATTGGAAAGTTCTAACTTGAAATAAATTTTGTAAATTCTTCTTGTTTATTTAATAAATGCGATCAAAAATGTGTTTATTCCGTAAAAATCACGCAATTTGCAAGTGAAAATTAAGTGTAAATATCAAACAACACATTAAAAGTATAATATTATCCATAATAAAATAATTTATAAACCATAATAAGATAAATATAAAAGATATTTTAAGTCTGAAATACAGTTTTGTCCTTAAAGAACCCAAATTGTTTGCTTTATAGTTTAAAAAAAGTCCTTGACAACAGAAATTCGTGGTACTTAAAAAAATGTTTGATTAAAAAAAAGTATTTGAGCCATTTAAAAGTATACGCATTGCATGTGATTTGTTTAAAAAATATTTGTTAATGGCAGTTTTTTTGGATATAATTTTTTAATATTTTATAAGTTCATTTGAAAATATTTGTTAAAGTTTTTTTTAAGGTAGAATATATTTTTGTTACAAAATGTTTGTTATAATTTAGTTTACTAAGAACGCAAAACGCATTTGTTTTCTAATAATTTTAAGTTTGAAACTAAAGAAATTTAAACTTTTCAAAAATATTTTCAAAATATTAACTAGATTAAAGGCGGACTAATTACTATTATATTACGAATCTAAATAGTTATATTATAAAATTTTAACAGAATATTAATTAAATTTTAAGACACGTATACTGTAAGCAAAGTCATACAGATAAATTCAGTATTTTTATGATAAAAAAATCAGATATTTAAGAGCATGTCGAATATTTTTTTTTATATTTCATAACATGGCGTATAACAGCATGAATTAAAGCAATATTCAAGGCCTCTAAAGATTATTTTAAACATGTCTTATTGTTATCAAAAACTATTTTACCCCCTTATTCTTTGAAAATTTACCAAATGTTTACCAAATCTCAAATTATTATCTGAAAGGCAATATAAAGAGTAAATAGTATCAAAATAAAATGTATTAAAACATTTACTGCTCTTCGAGAAAACATATATAAAACTTTAGTTTTGTAAATTTCAAAAATTACCTAATTTAATGATTTAGCAAATTTTCGTATCGATTTATATTTGCATTTAATTCATAAAACAATTGCCGAAATCTTTTCTTTGTAAGTCTCAATAAACTAGTACTATTTAAGGAATGAATATTAATAATATTTTCGTTTTTCATAGGTGCTTAACTGTAGTTTAATTTACTACTTTGAAATTAGTTTAAATTTTCAATGTTATTGAAAATTAAAAATTAAAAGAGATTTCATAATTGTTGAATTTTTATTTATTTTTTAAAATCTGACATTCAATTCAAAGTTGCGTTTATTGTAATCATTGTTTATTTGAGCCTTTGTACTCCAATATGTACCCGTTTTACATTTCTCCAAGCAAACTTTCAGACATTTAAACAATAATAAACAGGAATAATGAGAAATGTATACATTGAAATTTCAGCGAATTCATTCAAAGAACAAGTGATACAACAAACAATGATAACAGGAAAATCTGTAAAAATATCCTTAATAGTTCTTGAAAAGACACTTTAAAAAATACTATAATAATTTAATTTGCAAAACGTAATTATTCTCAGAAAACCTTTTATTTTCCTTTAAATCTATTATTTGTATATCTTCAAGCTTATAGTCTATCCTTACTTCTTTCATTAACAAATGAGCTCGCTGAAGTTTTTGTTGATGTTTCAAAATAATACGATTCAATTGTGATTTGTTATAACTTGATTTTTGTTTGAATTGATCTGATCGTGTAAATAATTTCGTTTTCTTAAAAATTTTAACAAATTTACCTAACTTTAAAGTATCACTACAAAATGTTTCTATTAAAATTACCATGGAATACGGACAAATTTAAGTATTATTGTTTTCGAAAAGTAATTTGATTTAACAGGGTTTTTTTCTAGAATTAAAATATTTTGTTAAAATTTCTTCTTCCTTAAATTCCAATTATTTAACAATTCGAATTTGTTTTATTCTTTCTTGCCTGCATAACGTTTTGAATTTCAATATGTAATGTTTAATTTAAACTTTTATTACTTAAAAACTTTTCTAACAGTATTTTTAATAATTTTTTTATAATGGGAAATCGGATTTTTTTCAAAAAGTAAAAGTAAAAAAAGACAGAAAAAAAAGAAACGTTATATGAAGGGTATAGTTCCAAAACTCTCATTATCCAAACTATAAATAAGAAATTGGCTCTAGTCCGATGATTTGCAATTTCATTCATAATTGAATTTTCCATTGTCAAAAGTCTCCAATGATCAAGTCGGATATTTATAGAAGTGGGAGAATGCGAGTTTCGCAGTTAGACCTTTCACATTAAACATTTCTCGAATTTGAATTGAGAATCGAATATCCAAAAATAATCTTTGAAAATTGTTTTATAATATAATATGAAATCAAATTTCTTCTTACACAAAAGATAATACAAAATAAATGAATTTTTCCTCTCGGGAAATTTTTAATTTAAAAGTGCTTGAGTGTTAAAAAAAAGAGTAAAAAGAAAAAAAAATATTCGAATAAAAATAGAGTTCTCAGAGTGTCATGAAAATCTACTGTTGCTGACAAGTATCAACAATAGAATATGAGTAATGATGTAATGATATGGAAGTCAAATAAAGAGTTTTAAATGCGAGCAATTTTAATAACGTACCAAAACGAATTAAATAGAAAAGATAAAGCCGAGTATTATTTTACACTAAATAAATGTTCATTTTTTTTGCTTCGGCTAAAATAAAGGATTACGCATTTTTACTTGCTTTTCCTTTTATATTCAGCCATGATGTATGTTATTATCATTTTCTCCAATGGAGCTGCATTTGGTAAGTGGCTGTAGGGGGATCCTGCTATAAATTTTGACACTCAGATGAAAATTAGTTTATGATATCTTTGGATGTTAAAGTATGCTGAGATAATAATTTTTCAGAAAGTTTCTATGTCGATTGTGCATTTTAGGGATATTTTATATGCTATTTGATCAAACAACAAGCACGTTCATATGATTTTCTCATGACTATAATCTGTCGACTTATGCATATATAGAACCCGCAACCTTAAGGTTATGAGACTATCACGCTACCTTTTTTCAGCAGAGCCACTTCGTGGTACATATAATTTGCATGTGTTTTAAATTGAAGTGGTTTAAAATCATACATGATGAAATGATAGTGATGAATGAATCTATATGACAATAAAAATATTTTTTATAGCTATGATGGTCAGTTGAAAAAATTATTCCAATATACATTATTATGCTTAGATATCTTTTAATAATTTCACATATAAGTTAAATTTTGGTTAATTAAACACTTATACCATGCAACGAGGAGACCATATGATCAAATTTTCATATAAAAATCAGCAAATTTAAAAATAGTGCACCTTTATTGGTCTAATATGCTATTTTTAAAATTCCATTAAAATCGAAGAAAAAACATTGGTAACTGTTTTATGACTACTTTTTAAATTATTTATCAGAATCAATTCAGAATCATCTTAAAAGAAAAAAAAATATTTTTCTTTAATTTCACCAACAAACAATCTGATCTGATATATAGTGAGTTTTAAATTTTATGTAACAGTTAAAACTTGCTGGTGAATAAAAGATGCATTGAACTAATAGAATTAAAGATAGTAAACCTACTTAGATTTCCCAATTGAACAAGAAACAAACATGAACGAAATTGGTTACATAGAACCTTTGGCTGAAGTTAATTTAATATGGAGTCTTCTAAAATTTACCATTAGTGGTATTTGACAACAGTGTATTATGCTTTTGACCCAATAGGTTTCGGTACTTCTCCATTTCGAGTGCGCAAATCTCGTCAAACAAAATCTTTGTCTACAAAACACGGTACATACACAGTTGAAGGTCAATATTCAAATTAAAATAAAAGAAAAGTCAAATATTCATAGTAAAAATTTACATTAGAAATATTCTGTTTGGTGGCGGTTGTATATATTTCGTGATTTTATTGCTTGCGTTCGCGAAATGGAAAAGTACCGGTGTTTCTGTTCGAATAACTTACCATTGTTGACATATTTTGAACTGGGATAAGACTCAAACTTTTGTTTTCAACAATATTTTTTTATAATTAAAATAACAATGAAATGCTGTTTCTTTATTTGTACAAATTGCTGATCAATATTATAAAAGCACTAAATATATGCTACTTGTAGAGAATTCGCTTCTTGAACGTTAGTAAAGTTTAAGTTGTATTACTCTTAAAGGTACAAATGTGTCACATTTAGTTGTAATTTTCAGAACTATATGGTTCAGTTATTATTCTGAACTGCTCACATGAAAAAATTTGGAACTTTGTTGTAAAATCCTCATATATCGAGGAATAAATTCGAAAATATTTTCAAGTTCAAACCTAATGACTATAGAATTTGGAAAGCGTAAATTGAATACCGGGATTTTAAGAGATCCGCAGAAAATTCTTATCGAATGAATAGATATAAACTGCTCCATTGCTATAGCAACCGATAGAAAACAAGGGGATAGAAAAAAAATCGTTTGGCTAAGACTTTGCCTTCAAAAGCATAACCGTATGAAGTTTCTAAGCAGGATCTTTTGTTATATTTTAATATATAACTTAACATAGATTTTTTTTTAATGAAAAGTCTTTTTAATTTAAAAGAAAATGCTTTTAAATTCAGTCAAACGTGCAATCTTTATACTGTTAAAACTCATTAAAATCCAATAATTGCATTTGATTGTAATTGAAAGGCAAGTAAATGGAACATTCTCGAATAAAAGAAAGTGTTTTAAACAAAGTTCATGTAGCAGGGTGAGCGGTAAAGTGACCTAATCTCAAATAAAATTAATAGGAGATACGTAACTTTTCCGCACACACTGCTCTATATTGTTTGTAATTTTAAAATCAATGGAAATGTCTGACTAGTATTTCCTCACAATAATGGACATTAACAGAGCGGAAAGATAGAAAAGTAGTTTGTTTAGTTATTTTTTCTTAATTATTTAAATAAGTAATGCTATAAATGGCTGAAATCAACAAAAAATATGATATAAAAGTCAACAAGAAACACTTTTTAAATAAGAAAGTACAGTTCACAACCTTTTAGATGAGAAAGTACAGTTCACAACCTTTTAGATAAGAAAGCTTCGTTTATTATTTCTGTATAGAAGTATATTTTTAAGCCTAATATAATAATCTATTATAATAAAAAAAAAAGTGTATGTCTGTCTGTGGATCGTGAAATACCTACTTATACTTCCCAGAAAAATTTGAAATTTTTAATATAGATTCTCTTTAATACCTACGTGTGCACCTGAGGCTTATTTTTCATATTCGATAATTATTTTTGAATTAATATTAATATTTTCAAATCATACGTCATCCATGTAAGAGTGAGGGGCCATAACAGGGCTTGAAAACACACGGACCGGGAAAAAAAAGGAACTTGACGTCATCCGTCAATAAACGTGAAAATCCAGATAGACAGCAGTTAAATAATTACTAAATAAATGTATCATGCATCTGTCATATATGTGTGTGTATGTCGTGTCCGTCCTTCTTGGCGTTGGTTTATAAGCGGGTCTTTGTGACCAAGCACACAAGCCTGAAAATATATGTCTACCAACCAACCAACAATGTATCGGTTTTTTTTCTTTCTAAATTTTATTTTGTGTTTTCTTATTTCTACTTTTATTCGTTAAATTCTTTAAATATTACTTTAAAAGTTTTCATTTGTTATTGTTTACTCTATCATTTCTGTACCAACATGAAATCGATTTTGTTTTCATTTTGAGTATTTTAAAACTGCCTTACATTTTCGAAACAATATTCGCAGTTACAATTTGTGGTTTAAAATGAATTCGTAGTACGGGAGCCTGGGGAAATATGGGAACAGATATAATATACTGACCGTTTTCGATTTGGCTTTTTGCGTTACTTTGCCAAACAACGAAAATGCCTAATTGTGGTAAACATTCCATTTCATATTTCATTCAACTCGATAGGTATAGCAACCCCACTTTAAATTTTCAACCTCGCCAAAAATTGCCAATGAACAGACCAGCCAGTATATTATACCTGTACCGTCTAATGAACCCATGTAAACTCAGGAAAAAAATTAAAAGTGTATCAGAATGATAAATGTGTGTATACTGACCTCAGAGATATGGTGGGAAAATATATGATTTTTCCAAATGCAATGGAATATGATCTTGAAAAGTTCATATCATAACGTTATAGATTTGTGTTTACCAGAACCAGCTTCAATAAAATACACCAGAATGCGCTGTGAATTTGAGGAAAATGTGCTGTATTGTTACAGAATTTTTTTTTTATAGTTTAGTGACCGTATGTGGCGGTACTCCTGTGTCGGTTAGCAATTGAGGTAGAGCTAGTAGAGAAGCCATTCGTCAACCAACTTGTGATTCCTAAAGATGGCGTGTTTGGACTGGCAACATATGTCGCATTGTAAGACTTTATAAACATCAGGCAGCCGGGGCCGTAGTGAGCCTAGTGGTTAGCGTCTCGGTCTCGGGATCGGAAGGTTCATCGATCGAGTCCCGGTACCACTGAAGACCTACCGAGTATATGCGGAGTACGTGCTCGTTAAATCTGTTGGGTCCGAAAGTCCTCTAAGTTCCCATACCAAATCAATACCTCTGGGGGTGACAAGCCAATTCTGGGGGTCCTCTAGTTGGCCTCTGTCTCTAAAAATTAGATGGATCCACTTATGTGTGTGTGTTGTCTGTTGTGTCTGTCTTACTTGACGAAGGTTTATAAGTGGGTCTCTGACCAAGCACATAAACCTGAATATATATGTCTACCAACCAACCAATCAGGCAGCCGGCCCCCCTGTGGCCGAGAGGTGTAAGCGACGAGCCTCTCACCGAGAAGGTTCTTGGTTCTGTCTTTATCCTAGCCATACTATAGACGTATTCGTGCCGGTGGGAAAAAAATCCTCTAAAAATCACCAGAGTGCCCGAGTACACTGCTATATAAGTTCTCGTTAAATCTGTGGAGTCGAAAGTCCCGACGGCGTTAGCGTACGATGTCTCTCGATGTTCCGTTGGGTGGCCGCTCAGGTGTCGACCTCGTCACTTGACCAGGGTTATGAATTAAGAGGCGTAATTGGCTGTGTTACAGCTTCGAAAGGAGGCAAGAAATAGTCAGCCGGAAACGATTACATTACATAGCAGACAACCGAGGGACGTTTTCTCTCCTCTTCGTTATTTCCAGCAGCGGATCCGCCGCCCGTGAATCGAGCGTATCCCGGTTACTTGTTATTTTTTTTTGTAAGTTAATTTACAAATTTTATTTTTAATAAATTAATTGCTTTTAATGGTGCCTTCCCTGTGACTGCTTCCACCAGGACATATGTCCACGCATATCAGCAAGCTAAGTGGCGAGTGTACAATACAGTACACCCATTCGCCATAGTATGAAACATTCGAGTTGAATTTGTAATAAACTTAGGACAAACAAAAAAGAGCAGAAGAATGATAAATGTGTGTCTACTGACCTCAGAGATATGCCGAGAAAATATATGAGTCAAAGTGCAATAAAATTTGAATAAAGGAAACCCATAAAGGGTGAAAAAGCAATTTCCATCCTTCTTTACTTGTAGCCCGGAAACGGCATGCTACGAAACAGTGGAGACAGAAAGGTGCTTAGAAAATTTATTTTCCTGCAAACGCATATACTTCTTTGGCTTTTGAGAAAACATATTAATTTTAAGTTTTACTTTTATATTTGTTAAGGCACATATATATTGAAATGGCAGCAGTCTTTCCAACGGTGGACGTTTCATTGCATTTATCCCGATGTGAAATTATTTTCCGTTTTCGTTCATGACGTCTAGTATTAATCTTTTTTTTGGCATTTGTTATTGAATTTTTTGTGTGTTATTTCTTTTTGTTATTCCGAGCTCGCTTTTTCCTTTTAGTTATGTACCTATAATCTACTACAGGTTTATACGTGGCTTAAGATTACATTTATTATAGAGCCTAGTGATTTATTTGATTTTAATAAATTTATATTAGTTTAAAGTTTGCATTATGTTGCATTTGTTAACTACATGGAATTAAAAAAAATATTTGAGCATTTAGATAAAAAAAAAACTCTTGTGTGCCTTTGGTCGCATACATACCAATTTTTTAGTGATTAATTATTTTATGAGCCATTTTTTCTTGAAATGAACATAAATTTTAAAAAAAGCTATAAATAAGGAATTTTTATTGATATTCCACTTTTTTTCATTTGGAAATAATTTATTTAGATCGATATAATATTCAAAACTAAACCTAATTCCATTTTTTTAATATGGAATTTTCAAAAAATTAATTAGAAAATTATGCAGTTGTTGGCAACAATGCGTTATATCGAATGGTCCAGAAGGACATATATTTAATGATATACATATGTTATTGAAGAAGATAATAAATTCCATAAAAAACGATATAAACTTTTAAAATCCAGAAACGTTTGCGATATATAAGTGTTGCTTTGCTATAGTTTAACAGTAAAAAGTACCATACAAAAAAGGTCAAAAGTAAGAAGCAATGGACAAAAGTGTGCGGGATCAAACCGTAGTCTATTTGTGTGCTGAGCAGTCGCAGAATCCACTAATCAGTTACCGGACATTGGACCTTTTTTTGAGATTTTTGTCCCAGTCATTTAAACTAAATGTCTTAAAATAAAAGTCATAATTATGGGGGCATAAAAAAAACAAAATGGTTTCCTTTTTTTCAATTTCTGTCAATAAATCACGAAAAAATAATGTTTCTAAGGGTTAACTACATGGAATTAAAAAAAATATTTGAGCATTTAGATAAAAAAAAACTCTTGTGTGCCTTTGGTCGCATACATACCAATTTTTTAGTGATTAATTATTTTATGAGCCATTTTTTCTTGAAATGAACATAAATAAAAAAAAAGCTATAAATAAGGAATTTTTATTGATATTCCTCTTTTTTTCATTTGGAAATAATTTATTTAGATCTATATAATATTCAAAACTAAACCTAATTCCATTTTTTTAATATGGAATTTTAAAAAAATTAATTAGAAAATTATGCAGAGAAAGCAACCATGCCTTTTTGCCTGATTTCAGGACATTCAATTCAATTTCAATTATGAATAAACAACTGTTATAAATATCCTTCGTAAAAAATTGTATATCACAAGTAAACATTATTTAATAAACATTTTAAAACCATTTTTTTTTAAAAGTTGGACATTTATATGTGAGATTTTGCTGAAGAATTTTTGCATTATATGCCTAAATTGAGCTGAGTTCTTTTCACATTTCATCTAATTACTCTTATCAATTTTTTACGAAACCCTTTACGAAAAAAGCCAAGTTAATTACCTAAGCGCACGCTGTAATCTGAGATATGAAACAATTTAGCGTCTTCTGGTCCACTGCACACGTATGGAAAACCGGATTTCCGTGTGTTAATTAGAGGGATGATTTATAAACAAAAAAAAATAACACCCTCTGTAACAGTACGTATATCTTTATTTAAAAAGTACTAATTAGTTAGTTGAGTACAGAAACCTGACACGCAGCTTTATTTTTAGGCCCCCTCTTCCAACTTTCTTTATGATATAATGCACTTAATTTAAATATGTGCATTTTTTATTAAAAACTTAAAAGGAAAAACCCATAGAAAGTGTTTTTATAGTAATAGCAACTGGGAAAATGAGTTATTTAATGAATGCATTATGTGTTTTTAAGGGCTTGAACAATCGATAACTATTCAGTTTTTGTCTGCTCTTTGTGCTAAAAAAAGTGCAAAAATTATTAATATTTTTTCGAATGGTGGAGAAATAGGCCGTGAGTGACTTTGTATCTTAATTAAAATAAACTTACGTTGATATTTTTAAAAATAAGCAATAATTAAAACAAATTTGTAAAAATGTGCACCTTATAGTATTCATATAGATCTAGAAATAACAACACAACTACAGAATTGCATACACTTATATACACATATACACTTATATACACATATACACTTATATACACATATACACTTATATACACATATACACTTAATACACATTTAAAACAAGGCAGATTTTACTTTTAATAGAAGATAATAATTGTAAAGTAGAGTTTCTAATTTTTATTTAAAAAATGACTGAGTGATTTTTTTCATTTTCTTGATTCGTTGAAAACATTTGAAAAGGCAAACTATTAGTCTAAATCATAGTGTAGAGTCTTTGATGTAGTTTTCAAGATGTGCATCATAATTTTTTTTTTTACTTTGGAAAACATTTTTTCTAGAAGATTAAAGCAGCCTTTTATCATTATTTTGGATGAATGTTAAAGCATTAGTGCAAGAAAAAAAAATTAACACAGAAATTTTTTCTTCAAATCTTTAAGTATTCATATATTGTCGTACTTAACAACGCCTTGAACAATTAAAATGTAATAAAATATAAATTTATTTTATAAAAAAAACAATGTAATAAAATATAAATTTATTTTATAAAAAAAACAATGTAATAAAATATAAATTTATTTTATAAAAAAAACAATGTAATAAAATATAAATTTATTTTATAAAAAAACAATGTAATAAAATATAAATTTATTTTATAAAAAAAAAACAATGTAATAAAATATAAATTTATTTTATAAAAAAAAAACAATGTAATAAAATATAAATTTATTTTATAAAAAAAACAATGCTTAAAAAATTTCCTCTAACTTGACTTTGTTATTTTATTTCATAAAACTGCAGAAAAAGCTAGCAAAAAAAATAATAAATAGCCCAAACTAGTGAACTATATCTATCTCAACCTGAGACCTTACATCTATTGGGTCTTTTGCTTTACATTACTGTTACTACCTAACTTTAAGCACTGGAATGGTTCGATAGAAGAAGATATAAAAAATGATTTTCAGCCTATTACAGATATCGGTCTATAAAAAAAGAGAGCCAACACGAATTTGGAGTTCTTGCAAATACAGTAGAAAAGTGTTTTTCAACAGTATATTTTAAATTCATTTTGTATTAAAAGCAATGTTAAAATGAACTTTTATTTACAAAAAAAGATACAGCTTGTTTTTGCATTTATAATATAAAAAACGTGGGATTTTTAAAGGCTTAGACCTCACATTTCACGAAATTTAGTGCTCTTCAGTAAATAGTAATTCTCTTTTCAAAATTGCTTGCAAAATATACTTTTTAAAATATATATTTGTTTGAAAATATGGTTATATGAAGAATTTAGGTGGTATGGTTTTGCTGGAGTTGCAGTAGGTTATGAAGACAAATCTATTAACTTTCACAAGCGTATCAACTAAACTTCGAAAAAGGTTAAATTTATCTGAAGTACACAACGCATATACTTTTCTGTAGGCAGAAAAGATGAGAAAATGTTTTCATATCGATATTGATATTTCTGTGATATCTAACATGATATTTTGATACTTTCCTACTTGTAAATCGGGATAAGTTATTTTATATTGCAAACACTTATGCTTTATAAAATTTTCCGTTACTGTAATTAGTTTTTGTTTGTAATTTTATTATAATAGTACAAATATGTCTTAAAAAGTATGATTTTTTTGAAAAATTTAAAAAAAAGTACTTAGTGAAATAAAGTTGTGTTTTCTTCCATATAATTTCATAATTAAGTTAACCCTCTGAGTAATATGCAATTTGCAGAAGTGTAAACTTGTTTTTACTGCTTAAAATTAAAATTTCAATTTTAACTGAAAAATAAATTTCTTTCATTTTTTTTATTTGGATTTCTGTAGCAGTTGATTAGGATTGACTCCACCTTACTTAAAATTTTAATAAGTAAAATTTTAAAATTTATAATTTTTAAAAAATCGTTTTGGAAAGCCAGACAGTAAGTGACGGGTTTATATATCTGTCCCTCAGAGGGTTTTAATTGACACTTCTCTGTAAAAATTTCTTTTTATTCTTTGTACAAAATACAAATATTTAATTAAAATAAATATTTGTATTAAAATACAAATATTTTGAAATTACTATTAAATATATAAAAATATTGTAAATATTAGATTAAAATTGTTAAATTAGTTGAAAATGTTCTAGAAGTAAATTTTTAATGAAGCTAATTAACTTTATTTTTGCACTAAATAATACCATTAATATTTAATATAAAATAAATACAAAAGAAACAATTTTTGAATGAACTTTTAGTTTATGTCATATCATTATTTTTTGATAATTATATTTAATTTGAAAAGTCACGTTGTCATATCACTTATCAATTTTGTGTAACACTAATTTGAATCTATAATAATAAAAGATAGAGTCTGTGTGTGTCTGTGTTTTTGTCTTCGGATCGTAAAAGACCTACTTATACCGCCCTCAGAAATTCGAAATTTTTAAGATAGATTCTCTTTAATACCAACGTGTGCACCTGAGGCTTAGTTTTTTCATATTTGTTCCATTTTTAGAGAAAATTCGAATTTTCTGAAAAACAAATACACCACTTTCGCTCAAATCCGATCATTTTTTCTCTTTCCTGATGCCATCGGCAGAGAAAATTAAATAAACTTTTAACGAAAATATTTAAAATTCAAAATGTTTATTTTATTCTTTTGCCATTACTTTCAGAAACTAAATTCATTATTTGAAAAAAAAATGACAGGTTTCAAGTGACGTAATTCCACCACTCTTCAGTCCCGGATTTTATTGTGGGTTTATTTGATGATTTTTATCATTGATTTTTCTGTTGACTGCATGTATGCATATTTAAGCAATATAAATGTATAGTTAAGCTATTACTGAACTATGATGGTTAATAAAGGCCATCGCACTAGAGCTATTAGTGTTTTATGTCTTTATTTTTTCGCCAAATACGTTGCCAAACACGCCAAATTATTGACTAAAATTCGCCAAATAGGCCATTTCTTTATAAATAATTTATAAGCTGGTCGGTTGTTCGAAGGTCATTGTGATCATCATTGAGAGCTGTATAATGGGTAGCTATATCTATTTTCTCGCCAAATTATTTCCCAAAACGCGCCAAATGAGCTAAAAGGTTTTATGTATTTATGAGGGAATTGTGATGACATTTATGAGTGCATTTTATAGCGTATTTTTTTCATTTTGAAATTTTAAGGCAATGAAACGGGATTTTATAATTTATAACGAGCGGAAACAATAATAAGTTTATGATCCTATAACAGGGTATATGGTACACATATTTGGAATCTATTTGATATTTTTTTTTTATTCCGTGCGAAGAACGGGTATAAATTTGCTAGTAATACATAATTTTTCATTTGTCGTTGTGCAAACTGAATAAAAAATTAGACTAAAATCGCGGTTTTTTTTTCAAAATAATGTAACTAAATTATTTTGTAAATATGAAAAAAAATTCTGATCTAATTAATTTGCCATTCTTATTTAGCAAAAACTAATTGAATTCTGAAAATGATTTGTGCTGCGAAGTTCAACAAAAAATAATTATAATTTTACCAACCTAAACTAGAAAAAATATTCTCCTTTGATATCCCCATAATTGAATGCTAATATTTTTGCTACATTGCAGTAGCATTTAAATTCACTACATACTAACAGAGTAAATAGCAAACACCAATTTAATAATTTCGTAACTTATTATTTGAAAATGTTTAATAAAACGTACTGCCGACAAAGAGATAATTTTATGTAATGAAAAGTGATACGTATTTAAATGCGACGTTACACACAAACCATTACAGTATATAATAATATTATGGTCGTTAATACCTTGATACGCCGTAGTACTTGAGTTTAATGTATTAAACTTCATTAACCATATTAATACCGCCAACGTTTCAGAGCCAAGTATTAAATAAAAGAACAGTAGAATCACTTAATCCAAAAACAAGTTAAATCCATAGAAATGTTTCCTTACACGCTTCTTTTAGCACCAAAATGTTCAAAGATAGAAGAGTAGTGGAAAATTCTGCATCGGACTTAAACCTTTTTCAACAATCGATTTATTTATGGTTGAGTTATAATCCTGCTTTGCATTAAACTTCGTCAAGCATCAATGCCCGTACTTGCATCAAAACATTTCATAATTACAGTTACTTTTATACTTAAGAAAGCGCAGATTATTTGCTAATCCGGTAATTAGGAGAGTTGTCAGCAAGAGATCTGGGAATAGCAGTATTAATAGACTTAAGGGATATCAATGTAATATTTTCAGAAATTGTGTAATCATTTGTACATTTTACGGGCTGATTCAGAGAACTGCATATTTATGGAATATAAAACAGTTAAACTCCCGTGAAGAAATGCAATTCTATGTACGGAAATGTATGTTCTAATTGTACTTCATTTAAAGTAATACTTTCATTTAAAAGATGATTATGATACCAATTAGGTACATTAAAATACATTAAAAGAGGGAATTTATGGTTTTCTAAAAACTCCCTTTTGACGAGGAAAACTCTTTTTAGTAGTTTAATAGCGTAGCAATGTTGATATGTTAAATATATTGTAAATCAAATTAATGATAAATGACATGTAAATAAATTTTATGAATAATTGGTGGATACTATTTAAGAAATCCTGTTAACATTATGATTGCTGATTTTTGAATTTACAAATATGTCTAAAAGTCGGTAAACAATCAATTAAATTGAATTTTTAAAAGCAATAAGGTCATAGTAATCTGAAATGCTTTGTTTTGTGACTTTTTTTAATTATTTATCATTTACTATTAGGTATGTTAGGGTTATGTACTGACAGTAGTTATTGGGGTAATGGATAAACATGCATTTAATTAGTATTTAAGTTTAAATTTGACCGACTGAGTGGATCAATGGTCAGAGGGCTGGCCAGGCAGTCATAAGGTCTCGGGTTCGAATTTCGGCATACGAGCATGATTGTTTGTGTAGTGTGTTTGTTTGCGTTTGTTCTGAGTACACTGCTACAAACGTGCTCGTTAATCTGTATAGTCAAAAATATTGACTTTGTACGATGTCTTATTTCTTACATTTCATTCTCATTTACATTATTTGACGACTGCTTTTTGTCTGTTAATATGCTTATACATTATTAAAGTTAGGTTATGCTCGAAAATAAAGGTAACTTTTTCTATTGTTAAGTATTTTTCTGGGAAGCATATCTAAGAGATCATTTAATATATATTTTACAGATTTTTGGTTCAAGGTTTTAAAAATAATAATAAACAAATAGTTATTTTTATTCTAATAACGACACTTTTATTCTAAAACTTTGTAAGTTTTAAGTTTTCTGTCTTCCAAAACCACAAAAGAGGGAGGAAACGAAAAGTTCTAAAGTAATCCAATGAAATTCTCATCGAAAACTTATATTTGTAGCAGTAACTATTACGTAGAATTGCTTCAAACCAAGATTTATACTACCTAGAAAAAATCGCCAAACACTGCCATTCAGTTGTAAAATAAACTATTAAAAGCCAAAACTGGCTATTTCAGTAATGTTCTTTCGCAAATCAAAATATTTTTATTGTTTGCTAAATTTATTTGTAGTTCAAGATGTAAATGTGTAAAATTGCTTGAGTCAAATCCTAGCATCCGCTTCGGCGAAATTTGGAAAATGTCTCCAACGACTTGAATTACACGAGCTTCTTATTCTTAAATAAGTATCAACATGAAATTTTTAAAAATCCAATATCTTCAAAATATTTAACAATAAAAACTCCTGAAACAACTACGAATAATTGTTTTAATGAATTAAGAAATGTAAATTAAAACTAACCAACTCTTTATGCAAAAAAATGAATGCCTTGCCGCTTTCTTAGTAAACAAATAATTAACATTCGAAGAATCACATTGTGCGTCCACATTTTACGACGTAATTTCAAACTTTATTATATAATAAAAATATATGTCCTGAAAATATTATTTTAAATAATAAAATGTTTCGTGCTGTTGATGATGTTGCCTCAGAGATTTAAATGACTGGAAACTAAGTGATAATGCTAATTCTGGGGGTAGTTCGTCAAGGGACCGGAAGATAGTTGTTTGTCTGGACGTACAGGAGGACAAAAAGTATGAAAGATATGTATCTTATAACTTTCTAAAAAAATAATAAAATCCAATGGCTAGAACAGATTTCGGAAGGGGGATGCATACGGACATCTTAAGCATGTCACTGCCTACTTTCCATTTTCGAAATGCTTACGAATTCCATAGAAATAGGAAAATAGACTAGCAAAGACACAAACAATTTGTGGTGGTTTTTTTTTCTATATAAATTATAAAAATGGTTAGATGTTAATAAACATGTTATATGTCACTATAAGTTTACATAACGTTGAACTTTCATTTAGTAACATATTAAACCGTGAAAGTTAAATTTCTCTGGCATCAATATTTAAAAACAAAAGCGTTTGAGACACAGTAAGTTTACTTTTTATTGAAAGATTTTTTCGAATGGTAATAGTGTTTTTTTGAAACAAATGTTCTCACGAATATAAATTTTTTCTCCTATATATTTTCTAAGATATTTTTTTTTCTAACTCAGTTATGTAGACTGTATTAATTAAAATCGTAGAAGAATCAGTTTAAAAAAATTCCTGAAAATGTAACCCTGAGATTTTAGATTAGATTATGTGTTAATAATTTTATTGATACAAATGATTAAAGCTGAAATAAAAATAGTTTAGCTTAAACAAGATGTTATTTTCATATCAATATAAATCTAGACTTTGAAATTTATAAAAAAAAAAACCACCTCTGATTGTTTAGGAAATATAATTTGATAGGTAGAATGGGAAATCCAAATTTTCTCTAATTCATTTTTTTTAAAATAAAATTCGGTTTAATTTTTAATAATATTCGGTTTAATTTTTTTAAAAATCTTTGTATTGCCAAAAATAGTTAAAAGTGGAAATTATAACTTAAATTGACTTTAACAGATAAGAAGTCTGCTTTTAAGCAGCTTTTTGGTTGGATTTAAATTGCTACAAACAAAGTGAATTCCAAACATTAAAAGAAATAAATTGATTTTTTCGAATTGATTTTTTAATAAAAAAATCCATTCCTTTCTAAAAAGGTAATTTGTGGTCATTAGCAAAAATCTGTGTTTTTAATAGTCTTTCACTTTTTTCTATTTGAAGAGGATCTAGTTGCTAGAACCTCAAATTGTTAAAAGGGAAATTACGTCCATTTTCCATAAATTGTTTTTATTTCTGAATAATTTTCTTTTGTGTCGTTTTTAGTTATACTTTCAATAGTATTTTAAATAAATGATTTTTACACTTAGTGTAAATATTACAAGTGATAACTGAAGTAAAAAATCTATTAATATAACTTTTTGTATAAATGCAAGTTTTTACAGAAAAAAAAAGTTTAGTTTAGTTTAGTTTACTTTAGTTTAGTTTAGTTTCAATTATCGTTGCACTAGAGCTACACGAAAGCTATTGGCGACGGGCGTCATATTTTAGAATCACGAACAAAAAAGAGTTTACTACATATAACATGAAAAATAATTCTTCTTGCGATTAAAAAAAATTATATTAAACACTTGTAATTTTATATGAATTTTTAGTGTCACAGTTTTTAAAATTTTGGGTTTCATTGGACATTAAAGATACAAAGAGTAATGATAATATTGCTTTGAAATACTTAATATTTTCAAAATAAAAATTTAATGTGCAGTGGAAACTTAAAACACGTCTACAAAACACTACTTATGCAAATGAACATAATTGTATTTTAATAATACAGTGCGATGCAAACGTTTAGACAATGACGTCATTTACCTGTGAAATTTAGAATTGTGATAGTAGAATTACAAAAGCCCCCTAAACATAATAAAAAAATATTTTGAAATGCTATAATTGAAACATAATTGTTTGATTTGCTACGACAATAATTTTTTTCATAAAATATAAAGGCGTATGTTGCAAAAGTTTAGACACAAATACTAGATTCTACCAATTTATAGTAGATAATGGCCTAATTTTGCATTTTATCGATGATTTGTATTTTATATGATAAATTAAAAAACCCACGATATCTGGTGAACTAAACAGTTTAATAACAATATTGATTCAATTTTACACCAAAAAGGCAGTATAGCCACTTTAAATTATATTTGCTTCAAATGTACAATTTAACATCTCTAAATACGAACCGAATGTCTACCAGCCTATCACCTTAAAGTTTTGCCATAAATTCGTGGATTTGGAGGCATACATTGGCCAATTTTCTTGATAAAACGTGCAGTCCTTCCCATATAAAATCACAAAATAGTGTTATATTGTTAATTTTTTTCACTTAGTTCAATGCAGAGATAGTCACCTCTTCAAAAACGCCAAAAAACGTCAGTCATTTCAGCGTAAATTCACTCCACACCATTACGAAAGTTCCTTCTTTATACTGAAGTTTGAAATTTCTTGAGGAAAAAATCGGTTTCTTTGAAACGGTTACAATTTAACTGGTCTCTTTATTGATATTTAAACACGTTCGGTTTAACCGAATATTGAAAAATAAGCTTTTGAAAACGCCGGTTTTTTCCCCTCAAAAACTCTACATCAAGGTGGAACGTTTATAATGGTGTGGAAGGAATTACGTTGATGAGACAGACTTTTTTGTCGTTTTGGAAGAGGTGACTATCTCTGATGCATTGTACTAAAGTGCAAAAAATAACAATATTTCGCTATTTTGTGATTTTATATGGGAAAGACTGCACGTTTCATCAAGAAAATCGGCCAATGTATGCCTCCAAATCCACGAATTAGTGGCAAAACTATAAGGTGATTGAGTGGTAGGCATTCGGTTCGTACTTAGAGATGTTAAATTGTACATTTGAAGCAAATATGATTTGAATAAAGATTTAAAGTGGCTATATTGTCTTTTTAATGTAAAATTGAACTAATATTGTTATTAAATCTGTTTAGTTCACTGGATATCATGTTTTTTTAATTTATCATATAAAAAAATACAATTCATCAATAAAAATACGAAATTAGGCCGTTATATCTATTTTAAATTAGCATAATTTCGTATTTCTGTCTAAACATTTGCAACATACAAATTTATATTTTATGAAAAAAATTATTGTTAGAGAAATTCAAACAACTGTGTTTCAATTACAGCATTACAAAATATTTTTTGTAATATGTTTAGGGGGCTTTTGTAATTCTGCTATGACAATTCTAAATTTTATAGCTAAATGACGTCATTGTCTAAACTTTTGCATCGTACTGTACAATAGATATACAAAAAACTTAATTTTATTTTTATTTCTTTGTTTGTTCCCAGGACCTATTATATTTATTACTTAAAACTTGTATTTATTGAATATGATACTTTAATTAATACTCTTTGTTAATTTTTTTTTTGTCCGACGAGATAAATTGTAACTCTTTTTTATAAATCAGTACATTTATATAATATCGGTCAATATCTGAAATTTTCAATACATTTTTTTAAAAAATAACATTTTAACTTTTATACTTTTTCCCATGCGGGACATGCCCAGGATTTATCGAGTTAAAATAAAATGGGCAAAAGGATCAAAAACCTATTTCCCAAAAAATTGGCTCAAGAATTTTAACCTTCCTTTAACTTTAAATGAAAAGATTCTGATATCAAATTTCCCTGTCGCAATAAAATTGCCATAAAACCGAACAAAATACGAGTTCCGATTCTTCTTGAGTGTTACAGAATCTAGAACTTGTCTTTATGGGGCAGAAGAAAGGGTTATTGCTTCTGTCGAGGACGAAAAACTCTTGCGCTGCAGATGCATGGATATCGAATTGTACTGATGCGATCTGACAGCTGGAACAGGACCGAATGGAACGTTTGTCTCTTTCGAGAAAACAGCTTTTCTTTGTTTTGGTTTTGTTCTGAGATGGTAGAAATGCCCTTCCGGAAGTATTTTCATCCATTGAAAGAAATGTTCTTGGAAGCATTGCTGACAGGATGTTCCCGTTGTTTGACGAATACCCAATTCAGTTTTTCCGTTTTAGACGGGGAAATGTTTTCAATTGAACAAGGTAAAAAAATTCAGTAACGTTACTGGGCAATTTTGGACAGCAAGCTGCCCAATTTTTATTAGTAATCGTTCTAGAATATAGCAGTATTTTTCTGAAAACTTTAGATACAATATAATAACAACATAAAGAAAGTGACTTTCTTAGAAATGTCAAAAAATGCAGATTTGTATGCAAAAAAAGCGGTATGACGACAATGCTTTTTTAAAAAAAATTCTCAACTACGTGCTTCTTGGGGTGTAATTTCGACTTGCTAAACGTAGGGCCCATTCGTTAAACCACTACATACGTACCACGCGTCGCGGCCATGGTTTCTTCTTGGCAACAATGCGTTATATCGAATGGTCCAGAAGGACACATATTTAATGATATACATATGTTATTGAAGAAGATAATAAATTCCATAAAAAACGATATAAACTTTAAAAATCCAGAAACGTTTGCGATATATAAGTGTTGCTTTGCTATAGTTTAACAGTAAAAATACCATACAAAAAAAGGTCAAAAGTAAGAAGCAAAGGACAAAAGTGTGCGGGATCAAACCGTAGTCTATTTGTGTGCTGAGCAGTCGCAGAATCCACTAATCAGTTACCGGACATTGGACCTTTTTTTGAGATTTTTGTCCCAGTCATTTAAACTAAATGTCTTAAAATAAAAGTCATAATTAGGGGGGCATAAAAAAAATGGTTTCCTTTTTTTCAACTTATGTCAATAAATCACGAAACAATAATGTTTCTAAGGGGTACAGTAAAGCTATTTGAAAAAAGTGAGGAATAAAAGAGTATACAAGAACGAGTATTTTCTAAAATGGATGTTAAGATCTAAAATTGACGAAATCGTCAAAGAATATAGTTTAGTAGGGTGAAGATTTACCTTGAAGTCTTCTTTCTCACCATTGACAAATAAATAGTTTTCTATAGCTATTGTAATTCAACTATTAGCAGAGCCTGATTACGGAAAACTGAGGCAGAAAAAATAATGGAGGCCAATTTACCGAAAATCTTGCATATGATTGTCCGTAATGATGGTGCTGAATGGCCGATGTATCATATTTTTGTCTACCTTTTTTTTTTACAGCTTCCTTATAACATCGATCAAACCAATCACTTTAAGTCAATATTTGAGTCAAATTCAAGCAAATAATAAAGTGGAGTGAAAAAATTAAAATTAACGTAAACTTTGGGAACCACAACATTTAGTATAAAAGAAACTAAAATTTAAGACACCTAAGAGATTCGGGGTGCTTTGCCCGTGCCCTAAGGAAGATCGTGCACTATCTACTCGACTGACGAAGGCTTCATAAGCGGGTCTCTGATCAATTACACAAGACGGAATATATATGTACCTACTCCTAGCCCTACCCATATCTACTAGATCAATGGGACTGGTTACTGTTAAGTGGGATTCAATTGTGCATTATATTTGCAATGATTAACCAATTTCCTTTTAGACTACAACAACCGAATATAACGACTTCTATTGACGTTTGCATGGTAATAACGGTTGTGAAGGTGCGAGCTCATTTGAGCTGAATCGCTGGCATGAGGGGCATCTCTGTGGATACGATTGCCTATTAGTCTTTGACTGTCGTGGAAACACTATCTTGCTAGGCGGAGTATGATACTTGTGATTACGTAACATGGATATTCAGGAATAGTTACAAAAGGGGAATGGGAGCGGTAAACGGACCTTTAAATCTAAGTCTTCTCTCTGCGTTAATCTAATTAAAAAAAAAGGGCCAAATTAATCCGGCTGCATTGAATCTTTTTATATGATAAATGGCCTACAGTTCTTTTCTATAGTTCTTTTTTCAATTTGGTTCGAATATTTTGTTAAAAAAATATTGAAAATTATAAAAAAAATACTAGAATCAATTTTGAAAAGTGGAATTATTGAGACGTTTGATTCAGCTTTATTTGTTATATAAAAACCCGCCTGTAAAATATTGAATTTTTCCGTCACTTTTGGCTTGGAATTTTTTTAATATTGCATTAAAACAGAGAGAAGACTTCGGTTTGGAGACCCGGCTACAGCTCCAAATTACTCCTTAACATGGATGGATCACTTGTGTATTACCTTTTCTTTGAAAAATATATAGTTTTATGTTGCAGATGCATGAATGTAATAACGAATTACTTCTACCTGACGTAATAACGAATTACTTCTACCTGACTTCGGCCTCTTTTAAAAAAGCATGATCTCATCATTTTTTTTAAATATTAATTATATCTATAATGAGCTTACTTTTTAGAAATTAAGCGTCTTGTGAATTATTGTTTTGTTTTCAGGTATTTTCTACATTACAAAAACTAAGATTTATTAAATTTTTTAATTGTTTATTAAATAAATGTAATTTGTTTATAAAATAAAATTTATAAAATGAGTTCCGTTACTGCCAAATATTTAATCTCATCGTCTCAGTCAACCCCCCCCCCCCCCCAGTCCCGTTACTCTGAACATACATAAACAAAAAAAATATCTTAAGTGATAGGTTTTAGGTTTTTGCTGTAGGGAAAATATCCAAGTTTCTCGCAATCTCAAGAGAACGAGTGCATAAGAGATGGGCTTTTTCCACAACATCTCAAGATCACAAACTTCTTCCAATGAGCTCGTCCATTCGGTGAATTAAAATCAAACGACAGAAGGTTTTTATGTTTTGGAATTATACTTAGAATTTTTATTGGGCGTTCGTAGATTTTAGGGTAAAAACAGACTGGTGAAGTACTGGATTACATACTCTCATAAAATAAATTTTTAAAAAGTTAATTTCGGAAAATAAAAATGCATCTATGTTAGGAACTCATTTTAATGCTTTAAAAATATCACTGAAGTGTAAGTAAATGTGAATAAGTAAGTATTTTGAGAGATTGGGTGGTATATTTAAACTATTTCCTAACAAGGATAAAATGAAGATCTTTTTTTTTTCAGCCCTACCTTTTATAACTGCTTTTGTATAGTTGTAAGTTTACAAAACATATTTTTTTCGTGGGATGCAATAGTGGTTCTATATCTAATGCTGCAAAGTATAGAAAGGCATGTTTTTATGCATGCTAACATCTTCGGCGTTTCATAAGAAATGTAAAGCACTTAAATTCGTATATGTCAGATTTTGAATAGTGAGTTACTGAACCACTACCAATGGCTTATGTAAAACAGAACTTAAGTAAAATCCAAATACATCACTTTTTTATTATTTTTAAAAGTACGTGTTGTGAAGATGATATAGAAGGAAGTTACTTAACAAAACTTTACAATTTAACTTCTTTTTTCTTAACAACTTTACTTTGCAAAAAATCTAAGTAAATAGGCTAACATTTGTCACAATACTAAAATTAATGGTATTCGAAATGTATCCAAATGCAACTGTACCGGTTATAATACCCAATTCAAAAGTCAGGTTTTACTCAACCATCTAGAATTACAAATGTTAGGATTTTTGAGAAAACAAATTCTTGACAAATGACTATTTTCTTTAGTAAAAAAAGAGTTCTTTTTATACAATAAACCAATAATTCTTCGGACACAGTTTAAAAAAGCAATTTTTATATTTTAAAACACAATCTTTGTACTTGTCCCAGAAACACGTTGCCAAGCTCTGCTAGTAATAAAAAAATAAGGCAACGCTAAACAATTGTTTTATGTATATATAAAAAGAAAAAAAAAATATACTTCCCTTTACAAATTGCATTTCATTTTTCTATTTCCTATCCGATAAAAATTGGAATAAAAGAAAAGGAAGGAGGGGGGAAAAAGAACTTTAGAAGGCGGCGGCAGTGTTTCGCTAGCGTTGCTGAAATATGTTCTCCTTTGTAACCATCCGCGAGAAATATTTTCCAAGACCTGTCTTTGCTACGAACAACCAGCCGGACAGATCGCTATGTATTGAGGCCAGGAGTATTAAAGCTGCTATGGAGTCAGCAGTTTCCGAAAGAAAGTTCGATTGGTTGATGCCCATTTTGAGGCTTTCGGACTGCCCACTTGCCTCTGTTTAAATTTTTATTTCAGAAACCAAGAATTGAAGGAAGTTTTCAATGTTTCTAGAATAAAAAAAGGCTTCTGTTACGTTCTTGAAATATAATTTTTCCGTAGAAGGACAATTTAAAATGAGTTTTTATAGTGAATATTTATGTTAGAAATATCATATTATACTTCACAAGTGTTCATCGTGATTATGTAATGAAATAGGGAGATATTTGTATTACCTTATAGTACTTTAATATTATTATAGTTGTTATTTTTGGATTAATGACTACATTCATTACAATAATTTAAGTATAATGATGATTTTAAAACATATTTTTTGAAGATATGAATAAAAAGAATTAATTAATTCATCCATTAAAAAGCATAAAATGTGTACAAAAGGATCATTTAATTTTTTAACATAAATAATAATCATATGAAATTAAAAAGCAATATTGTTCTAAACACTCAATATTTTTTATCTGTACTTCAAACTTTTTAAGATACTTTAAGCATATTTATTATTCAAGAATCTAATTTTACACACGTTAATAAATTCTAGCATTTATGAAACTGGTTCGGATACTTCCTCTATGTAACTTATAATACACATATTACGTAAGTTATAAATTTGCAATATTATATATTTTCCAGTTGTTGGATAAATACAATTTAGAGTTATATGGAATTTCAGGAAACTTTTACTATTTTATAATGAGTTTCGGAATTATAAATTTCTCTTAAGTATAATTTTGTTAAATAAAATATTTCCGTTGAAAGGTACATGGAAATAAGAGAGAAATGGAGATGACGATAAAATTTCAATGTGTCCATAAGTCAATTTATAGTAATATAAGCATATAATATATGAACTGAAGTGAAGCCAGGCTAAATTTTTCCAGTTTCAAGCAATTTTCCAAGTCATAAAGACTTATTACGGCATTTCTAAATTATTCTTTTTTATAAATAAAATTTTCAAATGTTTTTGGACAAAATGAAAAAATATATATATATTGTATGAATTTGTACTTGTTTTCATGTTTAAAAGACACTTGGAAATATTTATTAAAATTGCGCAATTTTGTGTTTTTAATTATTTATTTGAAAAAACTTTAAACAAACTATATTTTTTCTTAAATATATGTATCTTCAAAATAAGATCATTTTAAAAATAACATGGGTTAAAAAATTTTGATAAAATTCGAATAACCTATTTTAATTTTAGAAGTAATATATTTTTACACTAATAATGGATTGAAATTAATGTTGGATTATTATTTGCCTTGTTTATAAGCACTGGTTTTTAAAAATACTAATACTCAACTTCTTTATTTTCTTACTAAATTAAATGCACAACTCGTACTGGAATTGTATAAAACATAAACAGCATTTTCCTATAAATATCAACTGTCAGTCTGCGAACCATCGTAATTATCTTATTTTCGAATACATATTTACAAAGTTACCGTGAGTTTTTTTGTATATGAGATGATTTTACATGAGGTTAATGCAATGTACAAATAATAAAGAACCATCTTCATATTGATTTATTTAAGGTAGAAAAGTTACTTCGTATTAGGTTTGTAAGCATGGAAAACAGACTACGTTTCACATCGGTTCCATTAAAACAGAATTGTTTTCTTAAGATATTGCGAGCAAATTCTCCTTCAATATAAACCCTTTATCCTGAATTTTAAATTTCTGTTGCGAAAAGTTTTATTTCTTGGATGGTTTGGTACCAACGGAAAAGGGAGATTCCAGTAATCGGGTTTAGATAATGCCAAGAATGCGTAGGCCTCGCCAACACGTACTAAATATTTCGCCGAGATTGTGGAGATTGTGCACCTGTTGTTTCTTTATCTTATCCTTGACATTGGAAATGTAGTGTAATCATTTCCAGCTGCCCATTTCTAGTCTTTTTTAGGAGCTTTAACACAGCCAATTACGCCTCGTAATTTAGAACCCTGGTCAAGTGACGAGGTTGACACCTGAGCGGGCACCCAACGGTACTTCAAGCGACATCGTACGCTAACACCGTCGGGACATTCGACTCCTCAGATTTAACGAGCACGTTGGAAATGTTGGTTGATTGGTAGACATATATTTTCAGGCTTGTGTGCTTGGTCACAAAGACCCGCTTATAAACCATCGTCAAGAAGGACGACCACGACATACACCACATATATGACAGATGCTGCCATCTATCGCCACCTCCACAATTTAGACATGTCCCTGAAGGGGAGGGATATAGTCTCCAGGGACTTGTACCCGTGGGAAACTGCGCAATGACCGCCCACAGGACTTTCGGACCCATCAGATTTAACGAGCACGTACTCCGCATATACTCGACAAACACAAACATCCATGCCTTACCGGGATTCGAACCCGAACCCAGAGGCTCCAAAGGCTAGCTCCCGTTGTGCCCCCGGGTCGGCGTTGGATGGTTGGTTGGTAGAATATATTTAGTTTTGTGCTTGATCAGAGACCCGTTATAAACCTTCGTTCAGTAAGACAGACACTAACAACACACAATAATGATCCATCTAATTTAGAGACAGAGGCCAACTACAGGACCGAATTCGCGTTGAAATGTAAGATAAGGTAATCGTTTTCGGCTGCCTATTTCTAGCCTTCTTCAGGAGCTTTAACACAGCCAATAACGCCTCGTAATTTAGAACCCTGGTCAAGTGACGAGGTCAACACCTGAGCGGGCACCCAACGGAACTTCGAGCGACATCGTACGCTAACGCCGTCGGGACTTTGGACTCCACAGATTTAACGAGCAAGTCTGTCCCTGTGTACTCGGGCCCATCCGTGACGAGGATTTTTTTTTACTATTTCCAGCACAGAGTTGGAAATGTTCTTGTTGTGTTTAGGTAAGTGAATAAATTGTTTCGGGCTGGTTGTGTCTAGCCCTCCGGGAGGAAGATTAAACACAACCAATAACGCTTACTAGTTTAGAACCCTGGTTGAGAGTTTTCCTGTCGTGTGTAGATTTTAGAAAGCAAGTGCAGCTTCCTATCTTAGATTGATCAATGTAATTATAAATCTCGGTCAAGTGACGAAGTAGACGCTAATTGGGCAACTAATGTGAAATGAATCAGTGACTGCGGGCCAATTTCAAATATAATATTAACTAGTTATATGTACACGGAAGTACTTATTTAAAGGACTTTGTCTTAACAATCCGTTTATAGTATACTAGGGGGCACGCCCCCTTCTCGCTATCGCTCGCCAACCCCCGGGAACTGCTTGCGCAGTTCTATTTGGAGCGCTTCGCGATCCAGGCTCGCTTCGCTCGCTCACCATTCATTGAAATATTTTAGTCTAGCCTTAAGGGTTAACCTTGAGGAACACGTCCCGGGAATTTTTTTTGCCAAAAATGGTAACCCCCCCAAATTGGTATTATTGCAGCTATTGGTACGAAAATTTCAACGGGTCGTAAATTTTTTAAGGGGAATAATTATCAAAATTAGTTTTTTTTTATTATTCTGTTTGCATTAGATAATTTTTTTTTGCTACTCTCTTTATAAG